>MU089625.1:82304-157781 GCA_014858505.1 Corymbia citriodora subsp. variegata | reverse complement strand
TGATGCCAAAGCATTTGCCGAGCAGGAGCACACCTTCTTCATGGAGACATCCGCGCTGGAGGCACTCAATGTCGAGAATGCCTTCACGGAAGTGTTGACTCAGATATACCGCGTGGTCAGCAGGAAGGCTCTTGACATCGGCGACGACCCTGCAGCCCTGCCAAAGGGACAGACGATCAATGTTGGGAGCAGGGATGATGTCTCGGCTGTCAAGAAGGCCGGTTGTTGCTCATCATGAGAAATCATGGGTCGGGTGTGAAAGTGCTTTGCGCTTCATAGCATTGTGATTCCAATAGAGGGAGTGACACTGAAGATGGGACATCATCAGTCATCATGTATACAAAAAGTTAGACACTCTTATAGCATATTAATGTTAGCAGAATTTGTTGCATTAAAAAACAGATGACTTTGGCAGATACTCTTTCCTTATTTTTGCTTCTTGTTCTTTCTTTTTTCCCTTGTGAACTTATTCTGCTGGGTTTCTTCACATGTTTCTGAAAAGCATTACCTATTATTCATAATCCAAGTATGCTTCATCATCTGCAATTACTAAAAGCATCATCACGATCAGTAATTATTCCAAGTGCACCCGATTTGCAAATCCTAAAGATTGTCAGAAACTCGTCTGTGAAGCCTGGAATTCTGGCTATTGCTGTGGAAAAGCTTTGTCTGGGATAATAGGACATGTCTAAGGGGGATTAGCTAGCTGGAGTGTGTACCAAAATGGTCCATGCAAGATGTCCAGGGGAGGCCCGAGTTCCGAGACACAGCAACTGATAATAGCAATAACAGATCAGCTTACCTTATAAAAACAGAGATCTTACATGTGAGTACCATGTCAGGAGTTATTCACTTCTGTAGGATGTTGCAAGTTCTTTCCAGGAATTGAACCGTGTCCTACTCTTGTGACTGAGGACATGAATTCCTCCCTATCTCAAGCTGTCAAGTTGGAAGAAGTGAAATAGGCTGTTCTTGGACTGGGATCCCTTAAAACAACTGGGCCTGATGGAATAAATGCTTTGTTTCATAGACAGAATTAGGATGTGGAACTGAAGGATATTTTCAAGGAAGTACTGTAGTCCTCTGAATCAGGGACCCTCAATCCTCTGTTGTACAGAACCCCAATCGCTCTGATTCCTAAAGTCCCCTCCCCTGAAAACCTTGATCAATATTGTCTTGTAGGCATATGCAGTTTTGCACACAAAGTTATTGCAAAAGCGTTGGCCAAAAGGCTCAAGCTAATGGCTTCCTGAGTGGATTATGCCAAAGCCAAGTGCCTTTGTGCAAGGGAGACAGACACAAGATAACATCTTGTTAGAGCTGGAAATACTTACCAATCAAGGGAAGAAAAAGGAGGAGAATGTTTGGGGTTATCCTGAAAATTGATATCAAGAAAGCCTATGATAGGGTAGGGTGGGATTTCCTAGAAGTGTGTTTAAAGAAAATTGAGTCTTATAAAAACTTGGGTGAATTGGATAATATAATGTGTGAAGATTATAACTTTCGATGTTAGGCTAAATGGGGAGCCCTTTTAATGTCAACCCACCAATTTTAATGTATGATATTGACAATTGCATGACCATTATAGAATAAAGACCCAAAACACCTAACATGGATGTTGGCATAAATTATTGTTTATTAACAATCCTAACATTAAAAAATGTAATTAGCAATTGCGTAAGTTGCAATGGTACTTATTGCCAATAGTTTAGTGTGAGTATATATTATCCCGAATCATAATATATATGCATCTACATTGTAGTTAATTTATCAAGAACATGCCTTGATTCCTTGCTTAATTTGAATAAGAAAATTCAGGGCAACAGAGGTAATCTCAATCTTCAGAATACACAATGAAAATACATTGTCATCCTAGATTCACACAGAATAACTTTACCACCTCACATCTTGAGTCTTTTTTATCTTATAAAAAAAAGAATGGTTTCCTCGGATGAACTGAAAGAACTTATCATGATTCAAGGTTGGTACCGAGTCAAGTGGACTCATTAGGGATGTCTTGGACTGCACCTAACCTTTTTTAATCATCTACATGTAAATTTAACGAAAATTAAGTAGGGGTGATCTTCGAGTTCGTAACCCATTAATCGTAGATATGAGTGGAGGGATTCTGAAAACCAGTATCCGTCCAGCCACGGCTCGAAAGATCCTTGAAATGTGTGTTTCAAAGACAAAATAAAGCTCGGACGATGTGGGCTTTTAATGACAACTTTGTTAGGTGCCATGTGGGCGGCCTGTTGGTCCAATCACAAGACAGGCTCCGTGCGAACATTCCTACTGGAGGCTCTGCGACTGGAGGCTGAGGTACCAGAAATCTTTTTTCTTGTACAGCTTGCCAAGCTGGAAACCCGTATTTTGTCATGCTAGACACACTTCCCTAAAGATGCATACAGCGCCAAACATCTACCTCAAAACAACTCCTAAAATCGACACGTAGTGCATTCGGATTGATGAAAACGAAAACAAGTGTGAAGGGTCAAAAATAGATTTTTTATTTTATTTTGAAGACGAATTTCTAAGTAAAAATGCATGTTTGATAACGATACAATTTATGTCCCTAAGATAGAAATTCGTTTCATCGGCCTTCTTAATATATCTCCCTCTTAGGCAAGTAGTGAGGACGAGCGATGAAATTTTTTTTCATTTCTCATTTATATTTCAAAAATATAAACGTAGAAAATTTCACATTCTCATTCTATTCCAAACCTATGTCAGGCCTAAACATTTGTCTTGGAAATAGAAAATCGAAATTGTGTTATCAAATAAATTTATGTTTCAAATTTGTTCTAGGGAAAAAAATAGAAAAATAGAGAAATAGAATGGTTATCATTCGCGCCCTAAGTATAATAAACTTGGTTCACAAAATTTATTTATGTAATACACTATAATTATGTGTCAAGTATGATTTGCATATTCAAATGTTCACTTGTAATCTACTACATTTTTTTTTGTCAAATCTACTTCATTATTGACATACTAGTTTTTGTATTTAATAATGCTCCTTGTTGGCGCAGCTAGTGAAGGAAAGGTGTGAAATTCAGACATGCAATGAATTCATAATTTTATCGTTTTAATTAAAAAAATGTTCGGTATTTTGTTGTGACTTATCATCAATATATACTTAATGCTTTGTTAATGAGATGGGTATATACATATTGACCATGATCTATTTCGTTAATCTTTTGAACATAAATTTTCTATTATGTGAGACATCCTTGAAAAAATTCGAGACTCTGCTTATTTAAATTTGATAATGTACGTATTGAATGTACCTAGTTGATAACCTACTACTCCTGAAAGAAACTCAATGTCATCTCGCATTATTAGTTTAGAAGTACATATATGACTTGAAAGATACTAAATTAACATAAATTAATTATTTGATTTTTTCACATCACAATTTGTTTTGGTCATAGTTAATGTCACGGTTACTAGGAACACTCTGTTACTGTTTCATCAAAATTTGCATCCACAAAGAAATAACTTTCATTGAAAGTCTTTTTTTTTTTTTTTAACTTTTTATTCAAGGAAATGGGTTCTATGGAAATTCTGGACATAATATATCACTAGTACATTAGGAAATCGATAACTTCACTCTTAATAAAACTAAAAGTTCACAAATTTTTCAAGAATTTAATTGACAACAAAGGTTGAAGACATAAAGATGTAGTGCTGGCATTTAATCGACAATGAAGCATCTAGAAACTACAATGAATATACATGCCGAAATTTAATTGAAGAGGGAGTATCTGGAATCTACGACCATAACAAAAGTGTAAAAATTGTAAGATAGCAAAGTTTGTTTGTTGTGTTAGGAGACTTTCGGTAGATGAACAACAGTATTTATAGAGTTCACAACATATCTGCTTATGAGTAGTTCTTCTACAAAATTAGTCATGCTTTTGCATTTTCAAGAATCTTTGCTCCACGTTCTCATATTGACATGATCTTATCTTGAGATAGTTTGTAACATCCTGAATTTCGACTCATTTCGGGATTATATAAAATTATTATTTTATCGATGTGCTGTTAGTGACAATTACTCTAAATAGTTCACTTATGAGTTAATTAACTTATTAGGAAAGGCAATTAAGGATTTATACATATACAACTATAGAATTCAATCAAAGATAGACCACTCGACTATAAGGATCAAAGAGGGACAATTTCATGCTATTACAAACCAATTAGTAAATGGAAATAAATCGATTCAATAAAAATATAAAGTTGGGTTGCGGATGATTCTGCATGATTGCGATACTAACAGTGAACGACAGTAAACCAATTTACTTTTTGGCTTTGTATTTGGGGTGAGCAATTGATCCCTCACGATTACATGATAATCGAGGTTCGCTTATGATTTGAAGAGGCACAAACGTGAATTAAAATTCATCAACCATAGGTCAAACATACAAAAACCCCTAAAAACCACCTCATAGTTGAGGTCATATTAAAGTTGCATTTGATCGAATTTAACCACATATTTCAATTTGATTTTGGATATTGAATTCTCAAGGATTTCAAAACTAACCTATTAGACATCGTCTTATTAAACCACTTATTTATTGGTAAGCACAAAAATTTTGGAAAATGGATTAATGGGCAGAGAATTGAAGCCCATGAGGGAGCTGGGCAAGGTGAAGGCCCAATGGGCCTCACACCCCCTAGGGTTTGGCCACTTGGGCCCAACCAAGCCCAATTCAAATTCATTCAAGCCCATTAAGCCTATCGAAGCCCATTCTCCACCTTTTGAGCCCAAATTCGATTTATACGAGCCTGTACAAAATTTTGGTCAATACATGCGTATAGTATTTTATACTATACTTTGTGAAATGATCATTTTACCCTTTTCTAGAAAATTGCACTAATGAGAGAAGACAAAAGGGGAAACAAAGCCAAGGAAAATGATGGATTTTATGGGGAATGGATGAAGCTTGAAGAAGAAGCCTTGAAGAGCAAATCTCTCTCTCTCTCTCCCCTTTTCCCCCCTCTCTTCCCTCTTTGTTGCCGCCCTCCTCTCTCATTTTTCCTCTCTTTTGCTCTCATTCTATTGTTTTCCCTCTTGTCGCTCCCTTTTTCTGCCCTTGCTACCTCACGCTACCAAACTACCATGCATCGTTGTCCTTCAAGTCATCTGGACCGTCCAAGCCACTGTGCACCATTGCTCATTTGCCCATCCAAGCCGCTTACCACCCTCATCGAACCACCCCACCGACATCTCTCTCTCCTCACCGAAGCCGACCCACCGCCTTCTTGTTGTTTACAAGTGGAGAGCTTGTTGCTCATGCTGTAGCTATCATTTTAAGCTCATCATCATCGTTAATCGATGAGTTAATCTTCTAATCCGTTGATTAGGACTTTAATTACGTTTAGGGTAGTATTAGCTTAGAAATAATTATGGTTAATGCTAATTAAGAATGGATTAGTGGATAGGTTATTGCAATAAGCGATAAATAGACTAGATAAGCTATCATAATAGATAATAAGTAGAAGTGATAGGTTATCAAGGAAAAGATAATAAGCTATTGCCAAAGGTGATAAGCTATCATCGAAGGGACGATGAGTTATTGAGAAATGAGTGATAAGCTATTACCAAAAATGTGATAAGCTATCGGAAAATAGATGATAAACTATCATTAAATGGGTAATAAATTATTGAGAATTTATTGATAGGTTATCGCCCTAGGACAGTAAGTGGTTGTCATATGTGATTTGTACTTGAATTATATGATAATTCTATGCATGTTTCATGAGATTTAGAGCATGTAATGCCATGAAAAATGCTTGCCCAAATTAAAACCTTGTCCCCGAGATGTTGGGTTTATATGCCATGTTTTATATATTAAATGGGGTAAGGATGTTTTAAAATGAAAGTATGCAAAGTTTGACTGATCAATTGAATGTACGTGACCATGTGTGATTATTTTACTACATTTTTATGTATAAAAGTTGCGGTGGTTTATTATTGTGAGCACAAATCATATCTGCATTAGCTAATTATTGACAAATATACTGATCTTGAGTGGTTGGTGTGCTCATGTGGTCATTTAAAGGAACTCGTTACCATCGATGGATTTCGGGGGACGATACTTGATTCATACCTAGCAAGGGTCCAGATGCCATGTCGCAATTGAAGCCAAACCAATGCTATTTTATGGAATATCGTTTATGGCGGGGGTTCCATATGTAGCTGTACCCGATAGGGTGGGATGCTGAAAGACCGCCAACTATTATGTTGGCCATGGCCCTATGAGGACTTAATAATTAGAACACATACGAATACATTATACATGGAAAAGTTTAATATTTGTTATGATTAGGAGTTATGCTTGTTACATTGATTATGGTACATGTGAATTTATGTGCAGGGTATGTGCTAAGGCGAGATAAGAAAACCTACAGGTTTATTCAATAGCCATTTGTTGATATTTGACAGAATTGCCTAATCATGTATATAGATAAGGTAGAATGAGGGTCGCTTTACTATTGATCTGCCATCGATATATTATTGCTGTATGTTTAGGTTGCACCCAAGGCGGGTTAACTTCTTAGTTGATGCTTAGGTCATTAACTTATTTTATTTGTTATTGTTAAATGTTTTTCAGGGCTTTAGAATAGCGAACATATTGGTGTTGTTTAGGGCCCCTATGGACTAAGACCTCGTAATCACGTCATGCCTAATCCCTAGTCAAGATTATTTATATGAGTATCACGTAACAACGATCTGGGTTGATAAAGGGTTAATGAATTGAATACCTTATTGATTCTAAGACTGGTTCATCCGTGAGGATGAGGACCTTTATGGTTCGCTAAGGGGTTTTGATAGGCCACCTAACGAGAGTCCGGGTGTAGAGGTGTGGGGCCCAATGGACATTAATCCCTTGGACGGTGCAATGGAGGACCCAAATATGGATTTAGACGCAAAGTCCAATATGAAAGAGTGGGTGTAGACATCGGATGCTATCTTTTTGGTTGACCCTGTGTTTTGAAGGAAGTAAATTAACCCTTACCTAGTATCTTTTTATTGGTGTACAAAGGAAGTTGCCCATTTGTAGGGCCTGTAAATGTACTAATTTCCTAGAGTTAATCAATATATAGATAAAATGGTTGTATTTATAGATGTTATTGTGTTTTTCCTATTATCCATGTTGTTATATTTGACTGGGTGTTTGTTTATCACTTCCGCATGTGTTTAACTGACAGATAAAAAGAATGATTGCAACATATCCTCGGACGTTGCATTCAAATGACCACAAGAGGTAAGGAGTTAGTGCGAGCTCGAGGGTTGGGGTGTGACATGTTCCTTAAAATTGCACTTTGATCTCTCATGCTTGTTTGCTACCGAGTTAACTTTATTTTTTTTTTCACGATTGTTGGACTTCATTGCCCTATCCACTAGTGATTTCCAACTTGAAATGCTTGGTAATTTGTCAAATCCTTTTAATCGGTCTCTTTGTCCACCAAAACTATCATGATAATGTTATAATATTTTAACATAATAATACATATTAACTAATATATGATGTGACATCCAGTTTTCTAATTGATTCTAATTTACTGCCTGAGTTATCACCCAAGTTAATTGCATGATAATTGTCTGTTTTAATTATTACCATAATGATTTTAATGGAAAATATCGGTAACATGAGAAATGGAATAAATACATTAGGTCATCTACACCAAACCCTATCACTACAAAAGCACACTATCGAGTTTTGAGGGATATTAAGCAGTAGAACATAATGTCTAGATCTGGTAATTCCATATTTCCAGCGCGTATTCATCTAAGTTTTGGGTTTCCACGATTGTAGAATTTCATTAATGGCTAGAGGTATATACCGATCCTTTAAGCTTTCGCAAAATATTCTCGATATTGCATGATTTTGTCCATGAATGATAAATCGAGATCATCATTGGTATTATTAATTTAGTCTTACAGTTGGTATCAAAGCTTGTATGACCTTTGCCTTGATGAAATTTTGAAATTTTGTTTGTTTTCATTGGATTATAAATTGGTAAAAGTTGGATCTTTTGTGGCTCTAATCATATTTGTAAATTCCTGCCAAATTTAGGCTACCCACCACACGATAATCGACTTGCACAGTCTCCTCGCCATTAGAAAGAAAAGTTGTAAGGTAATTCAACATATTACTAATTGCTAGAGGCTAATTAAGTGGCCAAAATTATGGTTCGGGTTTTCAAGGCAGATAGTTTTGGGCTTAATTCCGATCCATTTGTTGGCTGTTTTCGTCAAATCTTGGACTATGTGTTCGTCTCGGCATTGTCTTTGAAACCCATTGATCAATTTAATCGGACATGGGTTGTGGAAGGAGACCCAGTGATGGAAAAAAGGTTAGTTGCGGCGGAGCAGTGGGTGGCAACGGATTCTTGAGAGAAGCACGCACCCGAGCTCTGCACGCACCTAATCTCTTGAAGTGAGCATGTGCAATGCACACGTCGGAGGGCTCGCAGTGGGGGCGTGCCATGCTCGAGCATGCAACAGTGGGTGCACGTGTCACATGGGCTCGAGGGCCTTTAATGGCAAGCTTGCAATGCACGTGCGCTTGAGGGTCAATTTACTATTTTCCCCTCTACATATTGCAAAATTCCTATTCTGCCCTTGCCCGCATAAATTACAATTTTGCCTCTCTACACAAAGAAAAATTACGACTCTGCCCTGGTTGCTTAAAATTCCAATTTTACCTCCATTGGGTGTGAAAATTTACGATTTTGTCCTTTTGGGCATAAAACTCCTGTTATGCGCCTTTTTGATGAAATTCCAATCCTGCCCTTGCGTATAAAACTCTAGTTTTATCCGTTTATACTTGATTTTACTATTTTGCTCCTATGTAAAATTTTTATGAATGTTTTCTCATGAAATTACATATCTAGTGATTCGTATATATTTAATTGATTGAAGATCAACCATAGCATCTTTGATTATATTAAATTATATATATTAAAAACCTTTGGATCACATATAGTATTAATTATGATTAGTCACATCAATACAATAAATTTTATCCCGTAGGAATTTTCAATATATTAATGTGATTGATTAGGATAAAATATCATTTTATATTTTACCCACAGGAATTGAGGAAGGGAATACAATTTGATAATTTTATCATGAAGTAATTATGAATCTATTTAAATTAGAAACTTAATCCATGTATAGTTTTTGATGTTATGTGATTCATATTTTATAACATATTTTACATTAGTAAAACATGATTTAAGTTTATTTGCCTCAAATATGTTGATACATAAGTTTTTCTTTGATTATGATGTAGTCTTATCACATATGATTAATTCTGGTACAATTGTTCCCGAGTTGAATGGTAATAACTATAAATAATGGAGGGAATTAATAATTCTCCAATTGTGGTGCATGGATATTGATTATGCCATACAGTCAGATGAACCACCCCTTTAATGTACTTCGGTTGAACATACTCTTTATGCACAATGGGAGCAGTCCAACCGCTTCAGTGAAAATACCTAAAGACAAAATTTTCTATTAGCATTCGTGCTTCAGTCATTCAACATAACAATTCTCAAGAATTGCTAGAGGCTGTTAGTGCACAATTTGAATATTCAGAGAAGGCGCTTGCCATGACCCTAATTATGAAGTTCTCATCATCGAAGCTAACCAGCATAAGAGGTGTGTGTGAGTATGTCATGAAGTTGAGAGACATTGCAGCTTAGTTGAAGAATCTTGAGGTTAGGATATCAAAACTCTTTCTTATACATTATATTTTGAATACTCTCTCACAAGAGTATACCTCTTTCAAGATCTCTTACAACACGCATAATGCTAAATGGTCAATCAATGAATTCATGACCATGTGTATTCAAAAGGAAGAGAGGTTGCCCATGGAGAAGGAAGAAAATGCTCATATGGTAACACAAGGTAAGTATAAAGCGTAAGGCAAGGAAAAGGGAAATGTAAAATACCTCCTAAAACTGGCATAAAGAAAGAATCCAAGTGCTTTATTTTGTAAAATGAAGGGGCACATGAAGAAGGATTGCACCAAATTCAATGTCTAGCTCAAGAAGAAATGTAACCCACTTTCATATGTTTGTTATGAATCTAATATGGTTAATGTGTATGACGAAACTTAGAGAATTGATTTTGATTCTACAATCCACCTTCAAAGTATCTATTCAAGAAACAACATGCGTTTGCATGTGAAAGTTATTGGAACATGTAGATTAATTCTCAACAGTGGCTTTATTTTAAATTTAGAAAGGAATTTAATTTCAGTTTTAAGACTTGTACCATTGGGATACTTCTTTAAATTTTCAGGTTCAACATTCAGTTTATTATATAAATCTGAAATTGTTGAGAGTTGTATATAGTCTAATAGTTTCTTTCGAATTAATTTACAAGAAAATGTCATTTGTAACATGATCCATGTTCATGATAATAATGGCATAAAATGATGTGTTATGAATGAGGATTCCTCTATGTTGTAGCACCGAAGATTGGGACATATTCTCATAGATAGAATTAAGCAATTAATAAATGATGTATGGCTTAGTACTTTAGATTTTACTGATTATGACTTTTGTACATATTGCATTAAGAGAAAGTAGACGAACAAGTCAAAGAAAGATGACAAGAGGAGTAGAAAAATATTAGAAATCATACATATTGATATTTGTAGTCTAAATATAGACTCAAATGGTCAAAGATACTTCATCTTTTCCATAGATGATTATTCGCAATTCATCCATCTCTACTTGCTTTGTAATAAACACGAAGCATCAAATGCCTTTAAGCTATTCAAAACCAAAGTAGAGAAACATTGTGGTAAACAAATTAACATCATGAGATCAAATAGAGGTGGGGAATATTATGGCAGATACATTGAAGAGGAACAAGCACCTAGCCCATTTGTGAAGTTTCTTGAAGACCATGAGATGATTGCTTGATACATAATGTTTGGTTCTCTGAACTAGAATAGTGTAGCAGATAGAAGAAACCGACCTTTATTGGACATGGTGCAAAGTATGCTTAGTAGCTCCAAACTTCCTAAGTCTTCATGAACCAAGGCTCTTAAAATGGTAGTGTATATATTAAATCAAATTCCAACCAAGGCCATATCAAAGACGCCTTTTGAGTTATTCAAATGTTGGAAATTGAGTTTGCGACATGTATGCATTTAGGCATGCTCGTCTAAAGTAAGAGTCTGTAACCCACTGGAAAATAAGTTAAACCCAAAAACTATAAGTGGTTATTTAATTGGATATACCGAAAAGTCCAAGAGATACAGGTTTTACTGCCCATCTCACACCACTAAGTTTGTGAAATCAAGAAATGCTAAGTTTCTTAAGAATGACTTGATCAGTAAGAGCGATCGATTCAAGGACTTTGTTTCTAAAGAAGATCATTTAAATACTCAACCTTCCATCTCAGGTATTGAATTGATTGTTGTTTACAACACCCCTTCAATTCAATTGGTTGTTGAACAACCAATAATTGAAGATCTACAAACTGTTGATATTTATCCAATAGACCCAACTGTTTAGCAATCACCATAAATTGTAGAACATCCAGTTGGACAACAAACTCCTCTAGAGAAATTTGATGCAACATTTAGGAGTTCTACTAGAATAAAGAAATCAGCAATCCCTAGTGACTATATTGTATATGCGTAAGAATCTAACTATAATGTTAGAGCTGAAAATGATCTCAAAACGTTTTCATAAGCCATGAGTTGTGATAAATCCAATTTATGATACAATGCTATGAAAGAAGAGATGAGTTCTATGGCATCTAGTGAGATTTATGATTTAATTGAGTTGCCTGATAGTGCAAAAGCTGTCACTCCCCGAACCTCGAGTACATGACAACCATTTTTCACTTTGGTCAAATGAATGTGACGTCTCAGGATACATCACCGAGCATTCTTTTTATCTTGTGATTAAATACATGTAGAAGTGATTTAACAACACATAATTAATAAATAGTAAGGATATCAGAAAAACCACAAACAACAACAATAATGTCGTTTTTATTTTTACTGATTAACCCTAGAAAGTTTATAAACAAACCCTTCAGTTGGGCGACTTCCTCAATAATCACCCAAAAACATTAGACAGGGTTAATTTACTTTCTTCAACTATCGGGCACACAATCTTGCCACCCTCCATGACGTGCTTCAACATAATAAGTAACACTTATCACCCCTTGTCGATAGCATATCAATTATTTCCTGATAATTTATCGCCCGCCTAGCGATAACTTATCCTCTAATTCTTGATAGCTTATCACTCATTTGGTGATAGCTTATCATCAAACTCTCAATAGCTTATCACCAATTTGGTGATGGCTTATTATTAATCTCCCGATAGGTTATCACTTTTTTCGATTGCTTATTGCGATAGCTTATCACCCCTTCTGATAGCTTATCGCAATAATTAATTAATTATAATTAATCCAGATTAATTAAATTAATTAACATTAAGCATGGTTAACTAAACTTAACCATATAAAAATCATGCTTAATTAACTAATTGTAGTTAATTAACCTAACCACCTATCAACCATGATTACTTTATTTAACTTAAGTTAATTAACTTAACTGTCGGTCAACCATGGTTACTTTATATAATCAAGGTTAATTAACCTAACTAACATCCTAATTAAAATTAACTTTAATCTAAACTAACCCAAAGCAAGTTTAACGGATTAATCAAGGATTAGAATGTAAACTCACTCGGCGACGATTCCGACGATACGAGCGTGACGATAGTAGTGAGGGCTATGCACGACTACCACCAAGACGTTATGAAGGCACTTGGCAAAAATGGGTCTTTGGCGGGGTTGGTTTCCAAAGATGTTGGCTTCGGTGAGGAGGCGGAGACGGCGGATGATAAGTGGTTGCTTGGGGCGGTCTTGGATGGCTCCATGGCGGCTTCAAGGTGGCAGTGTGAGGTGATGGTGATGCACGGCGGCAAGGGGGGTGTCCAAGGGGAAAAACCAAGAAGAAAAGAAGAGGAAAAGAGAAAAAAATGAGAAGAAAAAGTGAGAGAGAGAGAGAGAGAGAGAGAGAGAGAGAGAGTGGTTGCCAAGGGGGGCCGAATGAGGGGGAAAGAGGGAGGAAAAAGAGAGAAAAAGATGAAGGGAAGAGAGAAATTTCTCTCTTCAAGCCAACTTCATTTTGCAACAATTTCATCATCATTTCCCTTGACTTTCTTGCCTTTCATCCCCTCTCATTTATTGTGGCTTCTACATCGGGAAAATGGTAATTTCACAAAGTATAATATATCGTACTATATGCATATACAGGCCAAAATTTTATATGGGCTTGAATAAAATTAGTTTGTACTAAAAAGGATGAGAAACGGGCTTGAAAATGCTATTGGGCTCTAATGGGCTTGTTTGGGCCCACTTGGGCTTGCTTGGGGCCCACTTGGTTGACCCACAATGGCCGTGAGGCCCATTGGGGATTCGGTTGACCCGACTCCTTTTTCAACTCCAATTCTTTGCCTGTTAATCTTTTTCCAATAATTTTCAAGCTTACCGATAAATTTGAGAATCAATGATGCATTGTCTAATATTTTAGTCTCGATGTCCAAATTGGATTGAAATTCATGGTTAAAATTGATTAATCACAATTTTAGTACGATCTAACTATTAGGCAGCGTTTAGGGAGAATCTCACGCATTTGACCCATGGTTGATAGCTTTTCAATCCACGATCGTGTCTCTTCAAAGTAGGGTGATTCTCGATTGTTATGTAATCATGATGAGTTGATTGCTCACCCTAGGTACAAAGCCAAAAAGAAATTGATTTAATGTCGTTCGTAGTTAATATTGAATCGTGCGGAATCACTCGCAATCGGACCTCGTACCTCTATCGAATCAATTTATTTCCATTTGCTAATTAGCCTGCAACAGCGTGGTATCATCCCTCTTTGAATCTTATGGTCGAGCGGCTTATCTCTGATTGAATTCACTGGTCATACACGTATTGATATTTAATTGTCTTTCTGAATAGTTAGTTAACTCACGAGAGACTAGTTCAGAGTAAATGTAATTATCAGTGCATTAATAAAATAACTATTTCATATATTTTGAAATGGGTCAAAATTTAGGATGTCACAAAAGCCATTGGTTTTAAATGGGTCTTCAAAATCAAGAAGGATTCATTTGGCAATATTGAGAGATACAAGGCCAACCTCATTGCTAAGGGATTCACTCAAAATAAGGAAATCGATTACATGGAGACATCGTATTATTTTGGTATTGGTTACTCATTTTCATATGGAGCTACATCAAATGTATGTGAAAACACATTTCTCAATGGAAAACTAAAAGAAGTAGTTTACATAAAACAATCAGAAAGATTCTTCACTGGTGCCAGTGAGCATCTAGTGTACACGATTAAGAAGACTTTATATGGCTTGAAACAAGCATCTCACTGATGATACTTGAGGTTCCATGAAATCATCTTCTCATTTGGTTTTGTAGAGAATTTCATGGATCAATGTATATACCAGAAGGTTAATGGGAGCAAGATTTGTTTTTTTGTCCTATATATGAATGGCATTTTACTTGCAGCCAATGATAAAGGGTTGTTAAATGAGGTGAAACAATTTCGCTCTAAGAGTTTTCATATGAAAGATATGGGTAAGGCATCTTTTGTCATTGGCATAAAGATCCATAGGAATAAACCTTAAGGTAAATTAGAACATTATCAAGAAGCCTATCTTAATAAGGTTTTAGAGAGATTTTGGATAAAAAATTATTCACCAAGTATATCATCCATTATGAATGGTGATAAGCTTAATTTGAACCAGTGCCCAAAGAACGATTTTAAAAGGGAACAAATAAAGAACATACCATATGCTTCTACTAATGAAAGCTTAATATATGCTCAAGTTTGCACTCAACCTAATATTACTTTTGTTGTAAGAATGTTAGGAATATATCAAAGTAATCTAGGTATGGACCACTAGAGAGTTGCAAAGAAGGTGATGAGATACTTTCAAGATACAAAGGGCTACATGTTTAAGTATAAACAGATTGACAGCTTGGAGATAGTTGGTTATTCGGATTTAGACTTTACTAGCTACATTGATTCTCATAAATTAACATCGGAATATATTTTTATGTGTGCTGGTGGAGTAGCATCTTATAAGAGTGTGAAATAGACCTTCGTTGCCACTTCCACTATAGAGGTTGAGGTTGTTTCCTATTTTGAGGAAACCTCACATAGCATGTGGTTGAAAATTTTTATATCGCGGCTTATAGTTATGGATTCCATTGCTAGGCCATTAAGAATGTTTTGTAACAATTCAACTGCAGTTTTCATGGCTAAGAACCACAAAAGTGGTAGTCGACGTAGGCACATCGACATCAAGTATTTAGCCTTCAGAGAACGTGTTAAAGAGAAGAAAGTGATCATAGAACATGTAAGTACTGAATAAATGATAGCTGATCCTTTAACTAAAGGCATACCACCAATGGGTTATAAGGATCGTATAGTGAGAATGGGCATTGGTCCAATCATGTGAATTTTTCTTAATATGGAAGAATTTGTGAGATTTTTATTCATTATGATGTTTTTCTCAATATAGTTGTATACCTTTAGCTATTTTGAGAAAAACATTCATGTTTGACTTGGACTGAACATAAGTTTTATTTATCAAATTATGTTATCAATTGTGATTCATGCGTCTTATTTTAGCATGAAGTTTTTTTTTTTTTGGTAATTATTATTTTAGCATGAAGTTTATGTGTGTTTGGGTTAATATTTCTTTGATGGAATGTTGGGATTAAGTGGAAGAATGTTATAATATTTTAATGTAATAATACATACTAACTAATATACGACCCCACATTCAGTTTCCAATTGATTCCATTTTACTGCTTGTTTATTGCCCAAGTTGATTACGTGATAATTGCCCGTTTTAATTGTTATCATAACAATCTTGATGGAAAACATTAGTAATGTAAGAAACTGAATAAATAATTCAGGTCATCTATACCCAACCCTATCACTACAAAAAAATACACCATCGAGTTCTAAGGGTATTGGATAGTGAAACGTGACGTCCAGAAGTGATTCCATATTTGTAGCATGCATCCATTCAAATTTTGGGTTTTTGCATTTAAAGAATTTCATCAATGGCTAGAGATATGTACTAATCCTTTACACTTTTGTAAAACATTCCCAATGTTGCACAATTTTGTCTGTAAATGATAAATCAAGATTGACAATTTTTATTAGATTTAGTCTTAAAGATAACCATCAATCAAATGCTATCGTGTATTGACAACCAGTCCATGGTCATATATTAATATCAACAACTGTCCTTATGGTCATTGACAATTGCTCACACGCCCAATGATGACAACACTCATCCTTAAGTGAAGTGATTACTCATGCCAATGACCTAGGAAGAAGTATGTCCCAAGTGCTAAAACTTAATATGGGTGGACACATAAGTGCCAAAATTTCCAAAATATGCACTTAAATGTCACTTTTTTTTGAAAATTGGACATTTAAATGCTAACTTTGGCAAATCTTGCTAGAAATCCAACGTTGCATTATTTTATTAATAAAATCGATCTACATGGCTCTCTGAAAATCCGACGTGGCCTGTTGTTGGCACTTAAGTGTTTTTTTTTCTTTGATTTTGGTACTTAAATGTACTTTTTGAAAGTTTCGGCATGTATGTGTCCACCAGTACTAAGTTTTGGCACTTGGGGTATTCACACTTCTAGCGACCTAATAAATTCTTGGTGCAAACAACACTTGAAAATCCATATACTGCGTACATATGTTTAGTATGAATACAAACACAGTTATTTTATTTTAGGATCTAGTTGTTTCATATGATTTACTACAACAATAATGAACTAAAGTAATTTGAGTAATTTGGAATTTGTTGGGTAAGGATTTTTTGTTTTTTTTTTTTAACTTTTCGGTTTATTTTGTTACATGTACTAATATAGCATGATGAAAATAGACAGAGATTAAAAAAATGGAATTGTTTGACCAATACATCTTTCACATTCAGTTAGAGAAATGAATAACTTTTTTTCAATATTTTGGACTATTTATAGAAAGAAAGAAAATGAAAAATTACATGAACAAAAAAAGAAAGAAGTTTGAAAATTACATCACCTACTCCCAATTTCTATAAAAAAGAAAGACAATGAGTAATCGATCAGATTCCTTGTGTTATAAATGAAGAGGTTAACCTGACAATTGTGGAGGTTACAATGGCAACCTTCCAACTCGGCGCCTTAAAGGCCCCTGATCAGATGGTTTGAGTGGCAAATATTTCCAACATCACTAGAAAGATGTCCAAGAAGAAGTATATCAGGAGGTAAGACTCTTCTTCTATTCAGGAAATCTTAACCTTGAGTTAAACAAAACAATTATCATCCTTGTTCCTAAAGTTCCTAACCAAAGAAGTTGGATCGGTTTTGGCCTATAAGCTTGTGCAATTTCGCCTATAAAATCATCTCGAAAGTTATGGCCAATAGATTAAAACGTACCTTTCGGATTTGATAACTAAGGAGCAAAGTTCTTCTGTTAGCAAGCGCCAAATTCAAGACAATATATTAATAGTGCAAGAGGTATTCCATTAGTTACGAATTTGAAAGAGAAGGAAAAAATTTCATGCAATCCTCAAATTAGACATGAAAAAGGCGTACAACCAGGTAGAATGGGATTTCCTAGAAGTGAGTATCCTAGGATAGGATTATGTGAAAAACGGGTCTCTTGGATTATGAAATGTGTCTCCACAGTCTCATATAGCATAAAAATGAATGGGGAACAATTGCCTTTCTTTCAGCCTACTCGAGGTATAAGACAAGGTGACCCCCTATCTTCTTACCTTTTTATCATTATGGCCAATATGTTATCTATTTTACTGAAATAAGCTGTGAAGAATGGAACCATTAAAGGGATCAAATTGAACTAGTTTTGCCCAACTCTATCTCACCTACTTTTTGCAGATGATCAATTCTCTTCCTTGAAGGAAAGATTGTTGAAACATGGTATGTGGCAGCTATCCTGAATTAATATTGTTTTGCATCCTGACAAGCAATAAATTTGAATAATTCAAGTATGCTTTTGGGCAAAGACTATCCAAGTGGATTAAGGGAAAATATGACATACGAGATGAGAGTTCCTGAGATTGAGAAGACAGGGAAATATTTGGGAATACCATCTAACTAGGGTTGCTCAAAGAAACAAATGTTTGTTTGGATCCTTGATTGAGTTAATATGAAATTAAAAGGTTGGAAAGAAAGTTTTTATCTAAGGCGGGGAGAGAAATCCTTCTTAAAGTAGTAGCATAAGCTCTACTGCAATAAGCAATGTCCATTTTTAAAATTCCCCTATCCATCTATTGTATTGTTGAAAGGAAAATTGCAACTTTATGGTGAAAAAATACTGAAAGCAGGATGGGGTTGTACTTGAAAAATTGGAATACTCTTAAAACAAGAAAGGGTGAAGGTGGCTTAGGTTTTCGCGACTTAGTTACTTTTAATGAGGCAATGTTGGGAAGACGAGCATGGAGACTAATCCAAAATTAATATTCTCTTTGAAGTTAGCTTTTTAAAGGGTTATATTATTCTCATACAGATTTATTGCAGCAGAAAAAGGATCCCGCCCTTCATGAGGATGG
Source organism: Corymbia citriodora subsp. variegata (assembly GCA_014858505.1). NCBI lineage: Eukaryota > Viridiplantae > Streptophyta > Magnoliopsida > Myrtales > Myrtaceae > Corymbia > Corymbia citriodora. Next base: position 139,107 of record MU089625.1, on the reverse strand, counting down.
CAGAGCTTACTTACAAGTTGCAATGTCATTAACTAGTCAATTCGATGGGTGGTTGGAAATGGTGAGAAGATCAACATAAGAGAAGATTAGTGGTTATTGAGATGATTGATTGGAGGTCCTACAAATAGAATGGATCCAATTTGAATATTGGAACTAATGATCAGGGCGGAAGCTAAATGAATGAAAACATGGCGGAAGAGTTGTTTGATAATGAAACAACCCAGGAAATTTTAGCAATTCCCATAGGACAAATTGATGTGAAAACCAACCAAAACAGGGTAGTTCACAGTGAAGAGTGCCTGTATAAACCTCGGGGCGCAACAAAATGCACATAACTAGAATGGTGCATCAACGTCATACAAATCCCCAGATAATTGTGGAAAAGAATTTGGAAGGCAAATGTACAACCAAAAATCAGATTGTTTCTATGGCAGATTAGTCAAAATGCTGTAGCAACTAAGGAAAATCTAGTTTGGAGACGAATAATACCTGAAGCCACTTGCATGATATGTCAACAGCATCCAGAATCCATTGAACATCTTCTTTTCCTATGCCGTTGGACTCAGCAAATATGGAACAACCCATCAGTAAACATAAAAGTGGATGTTACTCTAGGACTCGAGTAGAGGAATGGCTGCTGAATTTTAGACATACCTCCATATCCTTTGAGCTTCATGCTTTATTATTATGGCAGATTCGGAAAGTTCGGAACAACTTGGTATTTAGAGCTCAAAAGTTCAATCCTGAGTACATAATTACCTGAACCATAGTAGAGGAGAAAAATCTCAGTAGATGGACAAAGAAAACGAATGAAAATCGGCAACCACAGAAAAATTTAGCTCATTTCTAGACACCTTCTCCTATCGGGATGCTCAAAATTAACGTAGATGGGTCTTTAGTTGTAGAAATAGGGGAGGGGACATCGTGTGTGTCTATCAAGATAGCAAGGGTATCTCACTAGATGCGTTTGCACTATCTATAAGGGTCTAATTGGCGATCTAGGTGGCAGCAACTGATGTGCTTGAAACCCTCAAATACTTTGAAGCAAGAAGAGAATTGCACATTGTGGTGGAGATTGACTGAAGTGACCTAAGGGAGTTGATAAGCAAGGGAACAAATCAAGTGAGTTGGGAAGCCTATGGACTCATCACTGAAGCCCAGGCCCATGCAAAACTATTCAATAAATTGAAGTTAGCCCGCTATTGAAGTGAGAGTAATTATGTTGAGGGTTGGGAACCAAAGCCCACCGATATAGATATTTATCAGTTAATTGGGTTACTTATCCCCCTAATTGTCTCTTGAAATTGCTTTGTTAAGCTCGTATATTGTCATCTTAGACTATTTCTTGAATGAGAATATGACAAGTGGTTTTCAACCAAAAGGAAAAAAAAAAAGAAGCATTGGAAGGGACTTTTCCTTCTATTTGATCTTACAAGCTTCTTCTTTGGGATTATCTCCAGGAGTACAGTGGACTCAGGATGGACATTCTGCTTGCAAGTAACACCTTTATTGCACTCTCTATTCATTTTAGTTTGAACTATGACTTGTGCTCATTTGTTCAATATAAACAAATAGTTTTAACGAGCTTGAATGTTGCAAATCATTAATTATTAAAAATTGGAACCTTTTTTTTGTAACTCTTCCTATTTAGTATTTCTTGAAAGCTTTTAATTATATTCCTATAGTCTAACAATAACATTCAGTGATTACTAGGGGTGTGCATGGTCCGGGTGGGCGGTTTTCACCCTAGAACCGAGAACCGCCTACTAAGGACCAATTCAAAAAAATTGGATCCGGGAACCACCCGTTGGTTCTATGGATCCACCCGGGAACCGGACCGCCGGTCCGGTCCGGTTCTCGGGTGGATCCACGGAACCGGTCCCACAAGCGATCACGCTTACTCAATATGCATTGATGGACAGAGAAGATGAAACTAAGAGACTCTATGCAAGCCGCTTATTTCTTGACATTTGTTGTGCTCTTCAAGACTTTGACAATAAGAATTGCAAGGGCTATTTGGCGAATAGGAAATTAGGGTTCCAAATAGAACGATAAGAATTCTAAACATGGGGCTTCAAAATTTTAAATTTTTTTAACCAAAAAAAAAATATTTTTTATAATAAAAATTAATATTTATTATTATTATAATACCGGTCCGGTCCGGGTGGGTGGGCGGGTGGATCCGCCCATGGAACCGGGAACCGGACCAATCCCTTTGGGAACCACCAGTTCCGGGCCGGTCCAATCCGGGTCTGGTGGTCCAGGAGGGTCCCGGTTCTTTTGCACACCTATAGTGATTACAAGGAAGCTGTCGTGCGCATCTCACTCTTCTCAAGATATTCTAGTGGATATTCTCTCAAGTTGGACCTCACGTCTCAATCCTCTCAAGATATTCCATTGGATATTCTCTCGAGGCAGTGGCACGTCTCAATCCGGGTTTGGTTTGAATTTTTTACATGCGCAAGTAATCTGAGGGATTAAGTAAGGGTCAGCCGCAATTTGGGTATGACTGAACCAAATTCGTGGTTAGTTGTATCTGGTGGTATAAAGAATCGAATCCTTATGGTGTGCCTCACTCACGTACGCATACCCTTGTTCGTCAACTGATGAGCCTTTACCGCACGTGGTTTTCATCGAGGTTATAAGGCAACTCTAACCCATAGCCAGTGATGACAGATCCAAAGTTAGAAGATTCTTATTGTTTTGAGATTTGCACATGAAAGGAGAATATTCTTATTGCACTTGTTAGATGGTATTTTGGCCTTACTCTTTTCGAGATTAGCATATTATTGGGTAGACCTCAGTGGCTCCTGTGGACAGCCTGTAACCTCAGGTTAGGACGTGAAAAGAAAAAAAATGTTCAAGTTTGTTTTCGAGTAGTTGTCAAAGTTTGCACAAGGAATCCGTCTCACAGCTTGAAGAAAAGCTGAAAAAATGGGGATTATAGAGACGGTCAGTCTTTGGTCATTAGAGAAAGTTGGACCTCTAACTCGTTTCATGAATTAAATCATAATGAACATGGATTTACATTATAACACTTATGTTTTAATGGTAAAAACGCCTTCAATGTTGACGGATGTAATGTACAGAAACGGGATACAATCTTCATGGATTCAGCAAATAGGGTTGATGCTTTTTTAATCAAAGGTCGGACGTCATATTGTAGAAAGGGGGATACAAATCACATTTTGGTCAATTCATACTCTTCGAAAAATAGTGACGATTCAAGGAATGATCATCCGTAAAGATGATTCATAATGACGACAATTTGTGAATTATGTTTATCGTAATGATGAGTCAAAACCTACAAGGTAATTATCAGAGCACGGAGTACGAAGCCTTAGAGGTACAATACGCACCCTGTACTATCCAAAATATAAAGACTTGCATTTTTCCGAATATTTCTAGGAATTACAATCACTTTCACTTATTTTAAAAGAAGTCATATGCTTGCACAAAAAATTAAAATGGATCGTCGACATAAATAGACACGTGACTAGAGGACAAGTGCTTGTCAACACTAGACACATGAGCCATGGATGTCAACCGTAAGAGTTGTCGATACTAATATACATTGTTGACCATGAATTGGCTATCAATTCACGACAATATAGTGTTGATGATTATGGCAACGATACAGATTAAAAGGGATCAATAGATTATTGATTGAGACACCGAGTGAAAATTGGATGTCTAGAGGGTGCCGAGAGTCAATTATAATATTCAAATTTGAAATAACCAATGAATAGAGCAATGCAGTTCAGCAAATCGTGGAGGAAAAATAAAGCTAACTCAACAACAAACAAGTATGACAGATAAAGGCACGGATTTTAGGGAGAACCATTTGGAGATAAGATCATGCCATCATTAGAGTGTTGGACCAAGATTCTTAGAGATGTGGAAACATGGAAGGAAATTGTTGAAAAATTGCTCTCAGGCGTGAGGGTGGCTAGCAAGAATCACCCAGAGGGGGGTGAATATGTCAGCAGAAGTAGCACGATTCAGAAATTTGAACAATAATCAGATTCTATAACAAGCTTTTGAATCTTACCTTATGGATCTTCATCATTTATTTATTTTGCTTCATATGATTGCAAAGTTCCAATAAGTTCATCAACAGATAAAGGTGAAATCCTCAATGTTTCGCGGATGGAAGTCTTGATGTTGTTCCAATCCTTCGATAATCCTCTCAGAAGTTTATTCACTTTCATGGGTCCCGAGATTGATTGTCCTTGATATATAAGTCCATTCACTATTTTAGTGTACTTCTCGTTGTTTTGTTGCTCTACTATTTTGATGTAACTAATATTTATCACAATTATAAATTAGGGAACTTTTTACTAAAGTTTGTCTTCCAAGGAGTAAAAGAAATGAAACATAAAAAAATGAAATAATTGGCCAGTTCTCAAGGAATGGAACCGGACTAGACTGACAAGGCCAGTTCTAGGGTCTAAACAATAGGTTTCATGTTTCAAAAATTTGGAACTGGTCCCCGCAAGATATGTTCTAGGTTATAGGATTTGGAACCTACCTACCCTAAAACTACTCACCCAACTAATAGACCCAAGGGTGTTGGAGAGACATTCTTAGGAATTGTGATGATTGCAAAACCATCCTTGGTATAATATCTAATATGATTAGTGCAAATGTTTGTGATGATTTCTAAAGGATTGTGGTAATATCCACGATTACTATAAAGCTTAGGTTGACTTAGCCAGGATGATGAAGATCTTAATGAGATATGGACAAATTAAATATGATGTTGTGTTCATAAAATTTTAGTGAATCCATGAGCATTAGGTTCTCATCATATGATGTCTGCTAGCTGATTTGCTTAGTAACTTCATTGGAAAAGATATTGCAAGTCACTCTCATGTGGCCTATCTGTAAGTAGCATCAACTGACTAGTGATAATATGCTTATGATGATATTGAGTATCAAATTTGAGAATATCAAGTTATTGACAATATTGGAGTAAGTCTCAGGATGATCGTTAAGGATGGAAATATAGTTATTGGCAATTGGAAAAATGCAATAGAACTGAAAATTGCTAGAGAACTGTAAACTACTTTTGTTAGATTTGCAATAGTAAACGACTATGTGACAACAACGATAGAACCTATTTCGGGAATCCTTGCTGATGTTTACAGAAAAAAAAAAACTGTCTAGGCAACCTAGCTTTAAAACAAGCAACTCGCAAAGTCTACCTTCACAATTCTCCAATGGAAAGATTGAAGATCGCAAAGTCCAGCTTCAGAATAGCAACTTATAAGGAATCCTAATGGCTCTTTGCTTCTTGGGACTATCTCCTACGAAAAGATTGAAGATGTCTATACAAGAGAAGACCATTGAAGCCAAAAAGAGTTGGACAAAAAATATAGAACAAGCTGAAAGTGTTCATCGATGTATTCGAATCAAATAGTGTTGAGATTTCCATTGTAGTATTCTTGTTGCATTGTAGTCGTGAGAAGATTATGGCTCAATTTGTTTCATGGAAAATAACTTTCAAAAAAATATTTTACAAATTTTCCAGCGTTCGTTTCACGGAAAATGAATTACTTGGGGAAAACATTTTCTATCAAGGAAAAAAAAAATTCTTCTCAACTAGGGGAAAATGTTTTCCACTTTTCAAAATGAGAAAAACATTTTCCTTACTCACTTTCTCTTATCTCACATCCATGTAAAACTTTTCATCTTTTTTTTTTTTTTCATTTTAAAACATTCAAATTTTTAATTCTTTTTCTTTTTCTTTTTTCTCTTTTGTTTGTTTGTTTGTTTTGTTTTTTACTTATGTCTTTCTGTATTGGCCAGTCGCTGACACCTCGAACTTGCCACTTGCCATTAGCGGCTAGCTAGGCAAGCGGCGAGCTCTGACCTCGCCAGATCAACAAGCGCAAGTCTCTACGCTCGCTGATGTGGTGAGCTTGAGGCCTACCTCTCGCCCTCAATGCCTTGAGCTCACCACTCGCTAGATCAGCGAGCTAGGTGAGCAGTGAGTTTGGGCCTCAACAAATTGGAGAGCACAAGCCTTTGGCGAGCGGCGAGGTTGAGCTCACCTTCAACCAGCATTGGCCTTCACCGTGATTGGGGCCTAACTGAATAAGAAGAAGACAAAAAGAAAAAGAAGGAAAAAAATAAAAATAAAAATAATATAAAAATTGATTTTTTAAAAATAAAAATAATTTAAAATTATTTTTTTAAAAATAAAAATTTCATTTAAAAAGAATGAATGAAGGAAAAGATTTTCCTTATCGAATACAGGAAAATATTTTTATTTTATTTTCAATTTTTAGCCGAATATCGGAAAATAAGCTCATTTTCTTGAAAAATAGTTTCCTGGAAAACAATTTCTAGAAACACTATATTTTCCGTAAAACGAATGAAGCCTAAGTATACAAGTGTGACCACAACATTTGAGTCCTAATAGTATGATCTATTGTCTAATAGGATCAATGCTTGCTTATTGTAATTTATATTGGTGATTACCTGTGCATTCTAGCCCAAGTTGCAGTTGTTAGTTTGGAAAGTTGACTTAAGCTTGATGATAAAACTATTTTCTATCTCGTTGCATCAGCTTCACCTGATCTTATTATTTGCTTCTCCTGATTTCTAAGTATTGATTGTTAAATTCCACGTAATCTTCAAATTTTGTTTAAAAAACCTATTTACTCCCTCTAGATTGCTTAATTAGCCCCAACAATTGGTATCATAATTTCATTGCATGTCATTTGAAGTGTATTATTTTTATGCATAAAGATATTCATCTATGGCTAACTTTGGTGATATTTGTGTAAGTGATTCACAAAATCAAAGCAAGCCGCCATATTTTGATGGAGCTATTATGGCTATCGGCAAGTTAGGCCTATAGGATTAACGAACTAAGAGCAAGAAATCATTTGAAGCCTAATCATGCGTCAGGCTAGGATTAACAATGCGAAGAGCGAGGAATTAATTAAAGTCTACTCATGCTTCAGGTAACAGCCCCAATGATGGGGCTATCTAGCTCGATACCTTAGCCGTTCTAGCAGCAATGGAGCCAAGCCAAGGGGGCAACATCAAAATCCCGCGGCACCACACGGAGGAGCAAGCAAAGGAGTTAGCACCAAAGTGGCCACCGTGAAGAGGCAATTCGAGAATAGTAGAATGAGATGGCAAATCACCTAGTGAGACATATATCAGATGTGGTCAGGCCGATGATCTTCAATGTAATCAATAGTGTCATCCCCAAGGTTAGGACATTGAATCGATCCATACTGATCCAACCAAATATGGCGGTTTCTGAGTATGTTCTTCCAACTTTTAGTCAATTAAATTGTGAAAATAATGTGGGCCAAGTAATCCACCACCAAAGAGGATTTAACAAAGGTACAAAAATCCCAATCGAGTTAATTTGGTTAACAAGAATACTCAATCTATCAATAATAATAACATGGCAAATCAAAATGTTCCACAAATGGGACCTTTACCAAAAATGGATATGTTCGAACCCAGGACCCATTCCAAGTATGGATAATGTAAGGCCATTTAGCGTACTTCCACTTCTAAATGTAGGAAATGCACCCTATAGGCCCAAGTTGCTAGTAAATTACAACAGTGATTATCAAGATTTGAATCCCAATCCTAGGGGCAGGAAGGGAAGGTCAAGTCTATTGACCTATCTACCCTAAAACTAGGGATAGGAAGGGCATGTTCATCAACTCACAAATCCTAATCAATTGGCTAAATCTGTATAACAACAATTAGGTGTTGATAGGGGATTGGTTAGGCCAATATATAGGAATTCACATCTTAATTGGGTTGACACTATACCTTAGTCAAGAGAATTCAAAACTTTTAACTTTTCTGGTTTCAATAACCAAGATGACCAATTGATCGTCAAACGTATTGATTGATTTATAGCCAAGTATGAGGAAGTAGGGACAAACAAGTTTTTAGGAATTACATTATTTCCTTTGTCTTTGTTAAAAATGGCTTTACCTACTACACTAATTTGCCACCTAATTTGGTGTGTAAATGGGTAGAGACAGAAAGACAAATCCATTATAATTTTAAAGAAGGAAACTTAAAGTATTGATTGCTAATTTGGCCAAACTCATTGTTTCAATAACATGGTTGACCAATTTGTTCAATTTAAGAAGATGCCTTACTTGTTATCAAAAAAAGAGTTCACAAGATTGGCTTTCAATGGGTTAAAATCTATCTTAAAATTCGAAGGTCTATATTTTGCTAATTTCTTTCAATTGGCAACGAGGGTATCTAAATATGAGCAACCACTTAAAGATAAGAGTATAACACGAAGACTTTCCATAAAACATGACTTAATATGAGAGTCAGATCATGAATCTAACCAAGATAAAATTTGACAAGGAAAAGTCAAATTCAACGATGATAAGCGGGCACGATAACTCTTGATTATCTTATTTAAAAGATTTGAATGATCGACAAGTCATTCAATTCTTTCAAAGGAAACAAATACTAACACAAAAAAAAAAAAAGGATCAACTTTTAGTTATAATCAACAAGTGATAAATTTAGTAGATAATAGCAATTTAGTGAATAGTAGAAGTGATTGATGAAAGAATAGTTGACAACTTGAAGAGCGAGGACAACTAATGAAGTTATCGATGGCCAACATATATCATTTGGGATGAAGTCATCGACGTCGAAATGTAACTACCTAGCAGCAATATCTTTAGATATTCAAACTCATTTAGATAAGTTTTACTAGATAATAACAAATTGTAAATAATGTAACTTATTGTAACCATAGATATAATTAGAAAGTTATTTGTTTTGAAGATATTATCAAGAAATTATCTTTCTAAATTAAATAATCGTTTGTAACTGTAGATTGGAAGTTTCTTGTAGACACATTGAATTCTTAGTAAACCCCCATATTATGATAAAGACTTGTTATCTTTTATCAATGTTATATTTCAATTATTTTTCAATTCCTGTAATTTACCTGTACTTTCCAGATGTTTCATCGTTAATTAAATTTTGGCGAAGCAATCTTTATATCATTGCACTTCATTGTCGATTAAATTCCAGGGAAACTTTTTATATCACTGCACTTCATCATTGATTAAATTCCGTTGAAGCATATTAGTTTCTTGTGCTTCATTGATAAGACCCATATTTAGAATTGTCACAAAATCTCTGTTCTTGACAAAATTGAAAAACAAATTTCGGTGGAAAATATTGCATCGCCAATTTAATTATGGTGAAACAATAGTATACTGTATTTTGGTTTGTCAATTACATATTGTCAAGCACATAAATTTATATTTAGAAAATTTATAGAATAATAATGTGAAATCACATTAAAAATGAAAGAGAAAAAAAAATTTCGAATAAGAAAGTGGGAGCAGTGAATGTGAGAGTAGCATTGGAAACAACTTTTCCTTGTATTTGATCAACAAGCTGTCCACCGCCATTTTTAATATATTAAGATATCGACTACTGCATGACAGGTACAGAGTAAAATATCAATGATAATATATAACAACAAGCTCTTTTTTTAGGGATTGCCTCAAAAAATAAAACATAAGACACTAAATTGCAAGGGAGTGATCATTTTGCTTGTAAGCAATACCTTATTGCACTACCTATTTATTTTTGCATCCGATTAAGATTGTACTTGCCCATTTCGATACCATGAGTTTGTTCAACATAAAAGAATAGTTTTAATGAGCTTCAATGTTGGAAAACATTGTATTAGAATTTAGGAAAGAGTACAAAGCCATGCTTTCTTTTCTTTTTAAAATTTTCTTGCTCATCCCGATCCACATTTTTATTCTGGTAGATTTTGAATATTCCTCATTACCTTACTAATCCCCATTTATCTTCTCTTTTGGTAGACTTTCAATGTTGATTATGTCTTAATATGTCCTAATGTCTCCTCTTTTGGAAGACTGTAAATGTTGATTATTTCCTAAACTCCTAATCCTTCATTTGTCATTCTAGTGGACTTTTAGTAGCAATCATGTTTCCACATTAGATCCCTACTCAAAACCACATTAGGTATCTCGCAAAGTTATTTACTATATTAGACTCCGCATAATTACTTCCGTTCACGATGATCAAAGTTCTTGGAAAATCCTTAGTAAAGTCATAGAGAGGGAAGATGGGAAATGGGGGCACATCAAGCTCGATTTTAAATTCTCAATCCCCGTATTGTCAAGTGAGGGTATTTTCGTCTTTTTGATACTGATTGGCTGCGCGTAGAACGGGAGGAGACTGAGCAAGTCGGGACTTGGCATCACCAGAGCATCCTCCCGAAAGAAAAAAAGAGGAGCGGGGATCCTCTTCACCCCACGAAGGGCTATGGCGGAAGCAATCGTCTTGAGAGTAGCTAAACTTCTTGATGATTTCCCAAATGATGGAAGATTATGGGGCGTTGGCGGCGAATTGGACGAGCTCAAGAAAAACGTTTCCTTTCTCCAAAGTATAGTGCCCGATGCGGAAAAGCGGAGCTTCAGAGATCCGGCAATCAGAGGATGGCTTCGCGATCTCAAAGCTGCTTTCTATGATGTAGAGGACTTGCTTGAAGAATGGAACATTGAATTTACGCGACGAGAATCGCCGAGCGAAGATGAGACGTCGAAGCAGCAGGTAAGTACCTCCTCTTCGCCTTTAAACCAACTTGCTTCAACGCCGGAGATGAGCGCCCGTGCGAGGGATATTAGGTACAGAATACTAGTCATTGCTGTTGAAGCGACAATGACTGACTTACGGGAGTGCGCGAAGGATGTGCAAGTAGAGAGAGGATCGAGGAGCAGAGAGCGGTTGAATACCTTTGTGCACGAGGAGGAGATTAAAGGGAGAGAGGATGCTAAAAGCGCAATTATGAAGTTCTTGTTAGACTCTGACACCGATGAACGAATTTCCGTCCTCTCAATATGGGGTAGGGATGGGATTGGAAAGACAGCTCTTGCTCGATGTCTATATGAAGATGAATTGGTCAAGATGCATTTCAATTTAAGGATGTGGGTCTGTGTGGTTGACGGCTTCCATAATCTTGAAAGGGAAGTGCGAAAAATCAGAGGAAGAGAGACAACAGAGAGAGCAGATGACATGGAGCAATTGCAAAAATATCTCCTTGTTATTGACGATCTAAGGTCTGTGGATGTTGAAAGATGGGGGAGCTTCAAAAGTTTATTGATGGGAGTTGCCCGAGGAAGCAAGATTCTGATAACTACACCCTATCAGGGTGTTGCGGATCTTATGAGTACAACCCCACCTTATTTTCTTGAGGCCCTTCCAACAGATTTGTCTTGTGATTTATTGATGAGAATGGCTTGTCAGGAAGAAGAAGAGACTAGAAATCCAATTAAGGTAGATATCGGAAGGCGGATAGTCAAGAAGTGTTATGGAGTCCCTTTGGCTATACGATTAATCGGAAGTCTATTCTTCAAGAAAACTGAAGCTGAGTGGTTACATTTTGAGGATGAGATCTCAAAATTTTCTGCTGGATTTTGTGACTTAGATTCAATACTTGAGCTTAGTTATATGTATCTCCCATGCCATCTAAAAGAGTGCTTTGCCTTCTGTTCATTGTTTCCCAAGGATTGGGTGATTGATAAACTAATGTTGATGAGTCTCTGGATAGCAGAAGGATTTATCCAGCCCATGGACGACATCGATCGGGATATGGAAGATATTGCTCATGACTATTTCATGGATCTACTCAGGAGGAACTTCTTTCAAGACTGCACTATAGATGAACTTGGAAATGTGAAGTCTTTTAAGATGCATGATTTAGTGAATGACCTAGCATGCAATGTTACTAGAGATGAGTATTCTCGAGTAACTCGTAGGTTACTGTGGTCAGTTAATATAAGTACTCGCCATCTATTGTGGGATTCAACATCAGATTTAATGCGGCAAATTCCTGCTGCACTACTCAGAGATCTTCGTCTCAGGACATTCATCAAAATGGATCCAACAAAAAGCAGGAGGTATGGCACTCAAATGGGTGAAAAAACTCTTCACGAACTCATTTCTAGTTTCAAGTTTTTGCGTGTGTTGGATTGTCATGATAATGGGATTGAGAAGTTGCCAAGTTTCATTTGTGAGTTGAAGCACTTGACATTTCTAGATCTCTCTGAAAATGAAGGAATTATAAGGCTTCCTGATTCGATGACAAGATTGCAAACCTTGCAAGTACTTAAACTCAATAAGTGTTACAAGCTAATAGAATTGCCAAGAGATATAAGAAAATTGGTCAACCTGAGGCACCTTGAGATAACCGATTGTAGTGCCCTATCTCATATGCCTAGCGGGTTGGATCAGTTGACTCTTTTGTGCACACTAACAGATTTCATTTTGCCCGGGGATGATTCCTGCCCAAAGAATTATGGTGGGCTAGGGGAGTTGAACATGTTAAGCAATTTGAGAGGAAGCCTCAGAATTGAAGTTAAGGGAGAAATAAAAGATGCAGTGGCAGAATCAAATGCTGCAAACTTGAAGGAGAAGAATTCCTTAGTTTCACTAGTATTAGTCTTTCCTGGAAAAGAGAGTGATGAAATTCTACTCCAAGAGCTGCAGCCAAGCTTAAATCTTCGAAGCTTAGAAATAAGACACTACGGGGGCACAAGGTTTCCAAGCTGGATGTCTTGCGTGCCCAAATTAATTCAGCTACGGTTGTTTGATTGTGCAGGATGCAGAAGTCTCCCATCACTTGGCGAGCTCACTAGCCTCAAGTATTTGGAAATTTGTAAGCTACCTATAGTGGAGTATACAGAAAGTGATATTCATACCCTCTCATCACTTCCTAATCTGTCTACATTAAAGATATGGGAGTGTCCTAATTTGGAATGGATTCCGCCACTTCTACATCTTAAGGAGTTGAAACTTCCTAGTTTCCCTTTGGAGCCATTGCAGACTTTAGTTGCCTCTACTGAACACGTAATTGGTATTGATGATCGAGTGAAGGATGTTATCAGTTTATTGGAAATAGAAGATGATGAAGTTGGACTGCGCATTGTTGGAATACATGGAACTAATGGAATTGGCAAGACAACTATTGTGAAAGCTGTATACGACCGACTCTCCTCTTGTTTCGATAGTTGTAGCTTTCTTGCAGAGATTGGAGAAACAACACGAAATGTTGGTGGTATTCAGTTCATGCAAACTAAGTTGATAAGTGATGTTCTTGAACAAGATGGAGATGTCGCTTCATTCGAAGGAGGTATCAAGTTTTTCCAAGATGTATTTCGCACTATAAAAGTTCTTATTGTCCTAGATGATGTGGAAGAACAGTCTCATCTCGATGATCTTGTAGGAGATCAGCTTGACTGGTTTGGTTTTGGAAGTCGAATAATTGTTACTTTAGAAAATGTTGGAATTCTCCAAACATATGTTTCTCAAGGCTTGGCTTGTTTGTATGAAGTGAATGGGATGGATAATGATCGAGCTCTTGAACTTTTTTGCAAGCATGCTTTAGGATCACACTTTTCAATACCTGGCTATCCTGAAGTTGGGAAGCGTATTGTCAAAGCTACAGGGCAGGTTCCATTTGTTATTGAGGTTATCGGTTCATTTCTACGTGGAAAAACAATAGAAGATTGGAGGAAGATAGAGGACTTGATAAAATTGCAGAACGAGAACTCGCAAGAGATATTGAAGGATTGTAGGGGGATTTTGAAATTCTGTTATGAAGCATTAGATGAAAAGCAGAAACAGATATTTTGGGACATAGCATGGTTTGCCAATGGCGTGGACAGCCGTATTGCATCATATATGTGGCCTGATCAAGATCTTTTTCCTTCTCACCATGTTTTGATGCCCCTAGCAAAAATTGGAGGAGACAACATGCTGTGGATGCATAAACTGTTGAAGCGCCTCAGCAGAACTATAGATCAAGAAGAACCTATATATCCTGGAAGGCGCAGTAGACAATACATACATGTTACCGACATGGAAGTAATCAACAGGAAAGAGGTAAAGGCTTTTGGTTCAATATTTGTTTTCTTCTCTAAAACGAATGCCTTGACGTATAAGGTCTAATTTGTTATCCAATTCTTCAGTTATTTTACCATCTATAGGTCTTCTTTGCATGCATGGAAAAGAAAGCACCTTAGTCCTTATCACCTGGTAAAATTTTCCCATTGCGTTTTATAGCTTTGGATTGATTCGTTGCTCTTGGAAAATGTAGGGAATGGAAGAGGTGGAAGCCCTTTGCTTTGACTTCAAAAATCTCCATACATTTATGGAAACCAATTTTAAGAGCATGCCAAACATAAGGTTCTTGAAATTAATTCATGCAAGTATGACTGGAAATTTTGCAAATGTATTTCCAAAGTTAAGGTGGCTTTGTTGGCAAGACTGCCCAAGGGATTTAGAAGCAGCAGACTTTAGTCTGAATGACCTGGTCATTCTTGATCTCTCATGGAGCAAAATCACCGAAGACTGGGGAGGTTGGAGGAAAATCAAGGTGGTTCCCTATCTACTGCTCTCATGCATTTATTCTGTTAATTATCTGGCAATTGACCTTATGATGTTTGTTGTTTCACAGATGGAGCAATTGAAAGTCTTAAATCTCACTGGTTGTCCTGACTTACTGATTAGTCCAACATTTTCTAGCTTCCCGAACTTGGAGATACTGATTCTAGAGCGATGCTCTCGGTTGGTCCTTTTAGATCCTTCAGTCGGTGATCTCAAACAATTGCATTGTCTGAATTTGAATTCCTGCACTGAACTCAACATGTTGCCTGCTGAACTGGGTGGCTTGAAAGCTTTGAAAGAGCTCCTCATGGATGAGACTTCTGTGCGTGATATTCCCTTGGGAGGTGATTCAAAGAAACTTGAAACTCTTTCTGCCTCCAACTGCTTGTCATTGAGTTTCCTGCCCCATTCAATTGAACATCTCACATCACTTTCAATACTCTCAGTAGATAATTCAAAGATTACCAAACTCCCTGATGGAGTTGGAGAGCTGGTGAAACTCCAACACTTGTCATTGAGGAATTGTCGATATATACAAGAACTTCCAGAGTCCATTGGCCGATCAGGAAGCTCTTTAGAGGAGCTGGATATTTCGGGAACAGGCATTTCCGAATTGCCAGATTCCTTTGGAAATTTGCAGAGGTTGAGAGTGTTAAAGATGGACTATTGCTTCATAAGTGAATTTCCTTGTTTTATTTGGCGTTTACGTAGCCTTGAAGAAATACATGCCTCCTCGTGTAGGAATTTAGAAGGGGAGATTCCTGGAGACATTAGGGAGCTAATTAATCTGAGAATCTTGACGCTGCAATATTCTGCTATTTCCAGCCTACCTTCTGAAATCAAGCATCTTTCCAAGCTGGAGACCCTCGATTTACTACACTGCGACATGCTTCATGAGTTGCCAGCACTTCCCTCTGGTTTGGTTAATGTTCATTTGAGTCCAAAATTGAAGAAAAAGGTGTCTAATCTTAAGAATCTGTCTTTGTTTCATTGAGTTTGGTGCTGGATGTTTGAGATCAAGTCCGGTTCACTTTCAGTAGAACATTGTTTCATCATTGTGTAACTTGGATAACAAGGCCATTGAAACCGGTCTTTATTCTACTTAGTCAATTGCTGATGGTGGATCATTCAAAAGACGGACTCACATTTTGACACTGCCTGGGCGGTGATTTTTTTTTTACTTTCTTCCGTTAGGGTGCCCGCGGTCTCTCCGGCAAGTCTTTCTCAAGACTTTTTAATTGTTGTAGCAAATTTATAATAAAAGACTAATTAAAGCAATAGTTGGGGACTACAGTAAGTTTAATGGCGAGGAGGAATCGAGCAAACGGTGGCTTAATTGGATAATAGGCGCGGCCATTTCCATTGTACATATTTTCGAATCATTAATAATCCATTAATATGAGGTGTTATGGGAGAGCAAAAAAAGATGAGATTTGTATAAATTGTTTTATAATTTTGTGAAAAAAAATCATACTTTATGAAGGTCTATGATTAATGTGCCATAAGTAAACATCATAATGTTGAATTTCCCGAGGACATCAAATATAAGTAAAAAGATGATCTTTTATGTATAATAATGAAATCTTTATTTGAAATGAGTCTATTCAAAAAGTGAAAAATAAAAATGAGACATATATAAAATGATCTTTTTTGTTATAACTGAATTGCAATGTAGACTTTTTTTCTTCAAACTTAGATTGCATGTTTGAGACAAATTAATATCAAAGTAAATGGTAGATATTACTGCACTTAACATCTGCATAGTTAAAAGAAAACAAATTAATGGATCTTGTACAGATATACAAAAGTTATTTCATTTCTTGAAGTGAACTTATTTATTTAGTATAATTTTTCTACTGGACTAAATTAAATTACTCGAATGAAATCAATTAAAGCTTTAATTTGTAAGAACACATAATCATATCTACAATGAGATTTGAATGTTTCATTTTTGTCCATTCTAACTTTTTATAATTAATTTGATTCTGAGATATTAAAAAAATTAAATGAAAGTCATTTGTGTCATAAAATAATCTACTCTAAGAGTCATATAATAATATTATTTGAATTTGTTAATTAAGTGATAGATGTAAAGAAATAGGCAATATATTGAAATCCTAAATGCAACATTCTTAAATGACTGACATGCTTTAAAGATGAATTATAGTATAAAATTCTATAAATATGTTTAGATAAGGAAAATTGCCAAAAGAGTATTACCTATTATATGTCGACCAATTTAGCCCAAGACCTCTCAATTCGTTAATTTACTTCAAAATCTTTTGATAATTTATCAATATAATTATTTCGATTAATTTTAATCAAAAATCACTGACACGAATGCCATACTTCGCGCCAATATTTGTGTGATGATTTCTCTTCGGGAGATCCTCACTCCGTCACTGGGAGGATAGAACTGCCAAAACATCAAAATACTAAAGAAAAGAAGAGAGGTAGACTAGTCTCCAGTCGAGGCACGAATAAGACTAAGAGGGCTAATGAGGTCAACGCTCCATATTCAGACTTTCGAGCTCGAACGAAGTTCATCATCCTGACATCCATTCGAGCCAGAGTCTGTGTATGCAAATGGGTTTTCAAATTGCCGTCTGTAACTATCAAGTGTTCCTCAGCTTCAGAGGACCAGATGTTCGGGACAGCTTCCTGGAGTGCTTCTACGACCAGCTCACGGGCGCGGGGATTGTGGCGTTCCAAGACCGCGAAGAGATCGAGTACGGTGAAAGGATCGATGACAAGATTGTGGAAGCCATCAAGCGTTCCTACATCTGCGTCCCTGTCTTCTCCAAGGACTTCGCTTCCAGCCCGGCTTGCCTGATGGAAGTGGCCCAGATGGTGGAATCGGATAAAACCATTCTTCCCATCTTCTACGGCGTCGAACCCTCTGATGTTCGCTACCAGCTGCGAACATATGAAAACTCCTTCGCCAGGCACGAGCGCAAAAATAGATATCCCGACAAAATCGAAAAGTGGAAGGCTGCTCTGGGAAAGATTGCTGGGGAAATGGGTCCGGTATTCAAGAATGTCGATGGCGGGTAAGTCTGACCACTTGCTTGATTGATCTTGCTTTATTTGTATAGCTTGCGGAATGAAAAGATTGGATAATTGGCTTGTATATTAAGATGCTCACCACGCTCTTTCTGGGATCAAATTGACTTCTGGAGATTCCCTTTTTTCTTGCCTTTTTAATAGCAATGCATGGTGGATCTCGTCTTGACCTCTCACTGCAGTCTTCCTCATGTTTTTTTCTTGTGTTAATTCATGTCACCGGTGTCCTCTGTACCTTCCTTAAAATTAAACCGTTGTAACCGGTCTGGGACCTTATAGTAAGGTAGAGAGGGCGTCCTTACCGCTGGTCACCTCTCCCCGCCTTTATCCCAAAAAAAAAAAAACAACAACAAAGAAACATAAACTCCCGTTTCTCATTTCGTAGGTATCTCAAAGGTCTAAAGGATTTTGTTTTCATACTTTGGAAACTCTTGAGGATGGATGAGCAAGAGGTGACTGAAAATTTAGTAGGAATAGACAGAGACGTGTCAGAGATGATGCGAAAGCTTGGATTCGACTATGAGGATGGACGAGTTGTCAAAGAACAGGAGATGACAGGGAGATGGGCGTTTGCAGTATGGGGTCTGCCTGGAGTTGGCAAAACCACTCTCGCAAAGGTTGTATACAACAAAATCAGGCACCTCTTTGAAGGTTATAGTTTTATTGAAAATGTTCGGGACAATGTTGAACAGAAAAGATTGGTATCTCTGCAGAATAAGTTAATTGGTGACCTCAAGAGAGGAGGAAAATGTCTTAAGGTGGAATCTCCCAATCAAGGCACCAAAATGATACAACACCTATTCAAAACGAGCAGAGTTCTCATTGTCTTAGATGATGTGGATGACTTCGAAGAAATCAAACCATTGGCCGATCTAACTTGGTTTGGTCCAGGAAGCAGGATCATCTTCACAACCAGAAGAGAAAATGTCATCCAGCAGGTCAAAAAAAACAAGGAACATGAAGTTCCTGAAGAAAACGAATATAAGGTTTTCCAAAAACATGAGCTTTTACCTATGAATGAGAATCATGCTGTTGAACTTTTCTGTAAGCATGCTTTTGGACTGGATCATCCCCTAGAGGGCTACCATCTAATGTCAAGCGAAATCACTTCTGCTATCGGAAATCTTCCTTTTGTTGTTGAAACTGTGGGAAAATATTTGTATGGGAAGAGCATTGAAATATGGACGGAGACTTCAATTTATTTAAAAAGAGGTCTGGAAGAAGGAGTGGAATCAATGTTGAAGGAGTACTTTGACCATCTGAGCGAAAACGCAAAACAAATTTTTCTTGATATAGCATGTTTCTTCACTGGGGTTGAAAAAAGAATCCCCTGTTACATGTGGGCTGCCTGTGGATATCACCCATATAGAGGTGTCGGTGACCTTCAAAATGTGTCTTTTCTAAAAATTGGAGAAGAAAATGAGTTTTGGATGCATGACCAACTAAAATTGCTCGGAAGAGAAATTGTCAAGAAAGAAGATGAAGACCCCAGGCAGCGCAGCAGGCTGTGGGATTACAAAGATGTCCAAACAACATTGCGGGAAAAGAAGGTAAAATCACACTGAGATTTCTCCAGTATTCCTGCTAGATACTATGATTATATTATGGTTTCATTGCATTTATCGTTGTTTGAATTTCTCACTTCCACTTTTTGAACGAATTGGCAGGGTACAAGCAAGGTTGAAGCTCTTCGTGTAACCCCTGATTTTAATCAAGTTGATGGTGAAGTACTTGATCATCTATCAAATTTGAGGTTTCTTGAGTTGGACAATGTTGATATTAAAGGAAATCCTGAGAGTCTTCTTCCAAACCTAGTATGGCTTGATTGGCGTGGATGCTATGATAAATCTAAGTTGTTTGCGTTCAAAATGGAAAACCTGGTAATTCTCAACTTATGTCCAAGCTCGGTCAAATTGAATCTGGAAGACTGGAAACAATTGATGAAGGTAAGGCGTTAGGTGCTTGTGCACTTAATCTATGTAAAAATGCGCCCTGCACTTTATCTTTATAGTGGAAGTAGTAATAAACATATGAATCATGTTGTTTTTGCAGAAGGCTGAGAGTTTGAAAGTCTTGAACCTAAAAGATTGTAATTGGATCAATGGATGTATGGAATTCCCTGCCTCAATGTGTTTAGAATACTTGATCCTGGAAGGTTGTCCATTATTCAGCCCAACAATTCAGAATTCTATCTCTAAATTTGAGAATTTAGTTTCCTTAAACATGAAGCGTTGCAAATTGTTTAAACATTTGCCGCAAGCACTGTGTTCCATGAAAGCATTGAAAGAGCTTCTCATTGATGGAACTAAAATTCAAGGACTTTATTTCAAGGAAGGCTCTCTACCGGCACTTGAAATTCTCAGTGCGTGTGAATGTGAAGCATTGTGTGACGCTGATTCCATTGTATGGTTAGAAAATCTTCGGAAGCTTACTTTAAGAAGTTGCAGAAAGCTAACAAAACTTCCAGCTGCCATTGGAGAGCTTGCTCTGCTACAGGAAATGGACCTGTCGGACACCTTAATTAAGGAATTACCTCCTTCCGTCAAGAAGTTGGAAAATCTTGAAGTGCTAAAGATGGTTGGTACTTACCTTAAAGAATTTCCTGAAGCCATAAAAGATCTTAAGAAGCTTAGAGAGTTGGATTTCACCCACTGCAGAAGTTTGAGGGGACATTGCAACATTAGGGGATTGTTTTCTTTGAGAATCTTGAGATTAAAATGCACAAGAATTTCTCACATGCTCGCCAGAGATAATGGAAAAGTATGTCTCCACATCCTTGAGGTAGATGATAACATCGTTTGGCAGACGGATCCATAATTTTGCTCTTGCTCATGCCTTGTCATTGACCAAATGCAGATGATCCTGTGTATGTCATGTTTTAGTCTTAAAGGTGGAAAACTAGGTTGTCTTGGAAATTTCTTGTCCTTACGGGCTTAAAGGTGTGAGTGGACAACTGAGAGAGTTGACTTTGTCAAACTGCTCTTCTTGATGGATCACATAACTATTGATGTCAGAGCCTCTGAATTTTGCATGTGATTTTGAATGATCTCAAGCTTTGTTTCTGAAGAGCTTGAACTTGAAGCATTCTGGAACTATTTGAAGTACGAGTAATCAACAAAGAAAGAGAGATCTTCTCATTGGAAGACACTACTCTATGTCCGTGTCTGTATTTTTTTTGCACACGCGCTTGTGCTTGGAGACACTACTCTTCTTTTGACAGCATGTATATGGACCATCTCATTGTAGTTTACTCTTTGTATCTGTGGTCTCTATATTGAATTTAGCTCAAACCATGGGATCGATTTTGAATGAGCTTGTTCGATCATCTATGCAACTGGTTCTGTTTTGTCTTCCTCCCCTTCACATGATTGGCAGGGTGACTTTAGTTGTTTTGGTTTTTTATGTGTCTCAATTTGTTGAGTTTTTTGTATGCAATTTTGTTTATTTTCTGTCTCTTTCCTTTCTATGTTTTCTTTTTTCTGCATAGGGCTAGTATCAGCAGCAATTAAAAGTAAAGGATCGTTACCACATTAGTTCAGTAATACATGCCAATCCAATGATCCCCATCTTATGACTACAAGTATATACTGCCAAATTCAATTTGAAGTGATAGAGGAGAAAGCAGAGGGAATTACTTTGGAAATGCAAGGGGTTGAGTTTGTATGACCTGATGCTATTCCTTTAGTTTGCTTCTTGCAGCATTCTATGATTTAAATCGTGTTATGGCAGATGCAAAACAAGTCTCATGGAAAGTTGGGCTAGCTGACTTCCTGCTTATAGAAATGTGTTTGATATTTGTTGACACATTAATTTTGGCGATTTGTTTTAGTATTTATTAATTGCATTGAAAAATTAGAGATTAATTTCTAATTCCTTAACAAAAATTCCTTTTATTAAAATTGCATCGCATATAGATATTAGGAGCACTTGCATCACTAATTTTAAAATTTACAAAAATTAATTAATTAAAAAAATTCGAATTTTTTATAAAAAATAAAAAAAAGATTTGAAAAAAACGTTCTTTTCTTCTTTTCCCTCTTGCACGGGCTTGGCCCATTCTTCTTCTTTCCTTTTTTCTTCCTCAGCCCGGCTCGGTCATCTTTTTCTTCCGCCTTTCTTCCTCCACGCGAGCAGCAGAGCAGAGGCAGAAAAAGTGATGAAGTAGGTTGCTGCGGCAAGTCAGAGCAAGGAGGGGTTGAGGTTGACAAGTCAGAGCAGAAAGGGGAGAGCTGAAAGAGGAAGCAGCGAGCAGCAGGGCAGAAAAAAGGGAACCCAGCGGGGGAGAGCTGGGAGGAGCTCAAGAGAGAGGGTGAGACGAGAAAAAAAAAGAGAGAAGAGAGACCGAGAGAGGGAGAGAGACCGAAAGACCAAAAGGACAGAAAAGAAACAGAGGAGAAAAAACTGAGAGAGGGAGAGTTCGAACGGGAGAGGGCGAACCAGAGGGAGGAGGGAAGCTCGAGGAAGCAGCAAGTCGTTGCCGGAGGCCCGCCCGCCCGCCGTTGTCCGCCGCAGCTCCTTCCCGAACGAGGTAGGTCTCCTGAATCCCTTTCGTCCGATTTCTGGAAGTGCCGGGCCGGAGCTCGCGGCCGTCCGCGCAAGCTCCGGCCCTCGTGGCCCTTGCATTTCGTTCCCACGTTCCTTGTGTGTCGTGTTTGAGACCCCTAAGGCATGTTCGAGGCTCGGTTGAGCCGGAAACCTTTGGATTTGGCAGTGCCCGTTACCTGTTCGACAAAATATCCCATAGAGAACCGAGAGGCAACCCATGTTTAAACTTGTCTTGATTCGTGTTTGTTCTTACAAACGTTAGACCGTGCCCATATTTTGTATTTTCATTGTGATTTCATACGATTTTCGTGGAGTAAACAAGTGTTCTTGAGTTGGAGAGGTTTTTTTACTCCGAAAAAATGCTTCAGCCTTTGCCGGACTGAGGTGGCCGGTCGCACTCCGAGCAGGCCGGAGCGGGAAAGCGGCGGACGGGGCTGGAAGGTGCGCCGGTTGCTCCGGCCGGCATTGTCATTTGGGTGCATTTCGGAAAAAAAAAAATGCAGAAGAGAAGATGGGAGGAGCGTCGGGCGTGCATGGGAGAAGCATGCAGAAGTGCATGCGAAGGAGTAGAAGACCAGAAAGAATAAAAAAAAATAAAGAAAAATGAGAAAAAAGGGAAAAACAAAAAAAAGCTAAAAAAAAAAAAGATAGGGACCAAGAAGATGCGCTTCGCCGCGGGCCTGCTTCCGTTGGGCCGAATTGGTCACGGGCCGGTTCTTTTTTTAGCTGAGCTAGGAAAATGAAAATGAAAATTAGGCTTTTCTGTAAAAGATCCGTGTGGGTTTGTTTTTTGTGACCCGGTCCGAATCATTTTTTTAATAATAAACAAAATCATTAAAAAAATCTGAAAATTCAGAAATTCGAAAAAATATTAAAAATACTAAAAAATCATAAAAAATTCGAAATTTCAGAAAATTCATGGAGAATTCAGAAACCTGAAAATTTACAAAAAATTTCGAATTTTTTTTAAATACGAAAATATTAAAATATTGAAAATTCCAAAAAAGTTCAAAAATCCCAAAAATTCCAAGATTGTTTTAGAGTTCCTTAAAAAGCTCTAAAATAATTCTTGGACAGTTCTCTAAAAAAAAAATGTCGGAAAATCATTGGTTTAAGATTGTGCTTAAAATTGAACAAACCCTCACGGCTTCACCTTAGGATTTTAATTATCCTCGGATACAATTGCCCTTGATTGCACGCTTATGATGTGATGATTATGATTTTCCTTTAGTTTAATTAGGATTTCCATTTATTTATCTCTTAATGTCAGATGTTTATTTTCTCTTGCAATTTATTTAATGTTTTCCTTTATTGTCGATTGTTATTTTGATGATTGCGCACTTACATAATCATATCACATGTTAGTGGTTAAGTCTAAAATCAATCCAAACTGCTTGATAAGAGTCTTTTTGAAATGAACAAGATTGGATACCGAAAGGGCACTAATTGATTAATTAGTGTAATCAAGTCCCTAATCCTAGATTTTCTAGTTACGTAGAAAGTGAGGCACATTTCCATGCCTTTCTTGGTTTCTAGCTGACCCCAATAAGTTAGTGGCAACTCCTTATTTGAATATTTTCATGAACACCTAATGTCACGTAGGGTATGAACGTGGAAGAGCCTATATCTAATAAAGTTCTTAGACCCACTCTTTGGACAAGACCCCTAAACCTATTTATTTAAATGTTTATTTCCCTCTCGGGACGAAAAAAATAGGTCGCGACAATATTTTGTTTATATGTTCATTGTTATAGCGGTCCACTCACAAGTTGTCATGTTCTAAATTTTCTAATACTCCTAGCACATCTTCGCTGTTGTGGGTTTGTCAACAAGCATATGCTAGGATTGAGTAATTCTTTCATTGAAGCTTGTATTGCCTTGTCATTCACTTTCTGTAAATGGTTTTTGCGAGTTCATAAATTCACTCGTGGCCCTATATTAAAGGAAAGTTGTTCCTCATGTACTTTAGTGGGTTGAACATTCAATGAGGTCCTGACCTCCAGAATGAACGGACCAGGTGCTCTTTTTGGTTTGGGAATGGTGCTTCTCGTTCTTGTTCGAAAATAACAGTACGCCTAGCAACTGACAGAAATCCTTTTGAGGTCATCAGTATTCCATAGGATTCACAGTGTGAATGCACATTGCTGGATGAATAATATGAAGTGACAGCGGGGGCTTACTACATCGCTGAAAACGTGGCGGAATGTAAGTGATGGCCTTAAGTGGCTAAAATTATTCTTACTCTGATCATACTAAAGTTTCAAATTCACAAGCTAGTTGGTTGAGTTTATGGGGATTGTTGGTCGAATCCAAAAAAATTTTTGGTTCCAATTACTTAAAAGGGCGAAGTGCTCATAGGCTTACTTGGTAGTCATTTGCAAGTCTATGTCAAACTGGAACGTCTATCAAACCGAGAGGGAAAGAGACAGCGAATACCTAGAGTTCCTCATAAAAGGTAGAGGCCTCATTTAAAAAGCGAGATTCAAGATCAAAAAAGGCTCAGCTCTTCTATAGCAGACACTAATGGATTTGATCCGTTCGGTTCTTGATTTTATTACAGACAGAAAACTTCCAAGAAGTACCAATGAAATGTACAAATAACTTGTGCCCATTTACTACAGCACGTGGGTGCCCATTTTCTACAGAACACTCTTACAGGGTCTCTATTTCTCCGGCTTCTTCACATTCATCTTATAGGTTCATGCCCCATCCTTCCCTCCCCCCAACCCCCTTCTCTGTCGCTTTGCTGGTTCTAGGTAGTGTAATCTAGACCAGTTTTCACGGATGAACTGAAAGTTTTAATCAGATATTATAACCTTACCAATTATATTTCCTTCTGCAATGGTTTATCGTGCCAGTTACTCATCTTTGAGTTCCATTGTACGCAGAGCTTGGCTGTTTTGGCGTTGTTGAACTCAAATTTTCTAACGAGAATGAGACCTGAGACACGAAGCATCTCATGGACTCGACCGAAACCAAAACTCCATCTGATCTCGCTTTGTCCGCTGTCTCATAATTTCCTTTGACATAGCTTATAGAGATTGTGCGACTGTGGGGCATATTATCAAGGTACAGTGGCGCTTTGCTAGCCTATGACATCACTCGGCATGTCATGTTTGAGAATGTTGAAAGATGGCTGAAATGAACTTCCAAAACCACAAAGAGGCCAACATCGTAATCATGCTCGTTGGAAGCAAGGCTGACCTGCATTGTTTCCAAGCGGTTTCGACTAGAGATGAGCTACCTTCATGGACTACCATGCTTTAGAGGCACTTATGTCGAGAGTGCCTTTACGAAAGTGTTCGACTCAGATCTTCCGTGTGGTCAGCAGGAAGGCAGGCTTTCGTCGTAGGCGATGACCCGGCAGCTTTGCCGAAGAGACAGACGATCAACATTTGAAAACAGGTACGACGTCTCAGCCGTTGTTGGTCTTCATGGGAAATCATGATTGTGGTGCGAAATACACAAAATTAAATTGCTATTAAGGACGGGCCTCAAGAAATCCTCTCGTAATTAGGCAAGGTAATAGCATATTTATGTTTGCTAGATGTCATTTTTCATTCGAGGACCGAGTCCCACAAGCAAAAGGGCCCATTCTTACTCGATGAACAAAAATGACCATATCATCTTTTTCCGTCCAGAAGATCCTACCGCTAATACTGCTTCCCCTCTTTAGTCTCTCCTCTTCTATGTTCTAGATTTCTTTTCCTTTTTATCTTTAATAATTTTGTTCTCTTTTGAGTTTAGAATCGTTAATTTCAATTACTTAATTTTTTTAATAGCAAAAAGGGTCACATTAGCACACCACGAAGGATCATTTGGACGGAAAAATAATGGCGACCATCGTACATGATCAAATATCGCAAGCCTAAAATAGACAAGAATGATAATATCAAATCACAGTTAATTTCATAAATGAACAGGGTACGATTTCTAATTTAATCCTTTTATAAAAAAATCCATATATCCCCTAATTCTTTCTACAAAATGAAATGAAAGTTAATCCGAGTTAAGATGTCAGCTTGGAATTTATCGGGGCTCTTACGCTTATTTTGGACTCCAGATAGAATTTGTCAGCAATTCGTGATGATGCCTTTCTCGTGTTCAAGAACAACATCTTGGACTAGAGAGGGATTTCCCATCAATTCTCATTTGAGTTTCTAAAGATCATCCCATCTCTTTTGACTTTGAACTTGTGACAAATCATCTATTATAGTTTGACTTCCAATTGGGTAATCATTAATTTCATATAATTCAATTTGATGAACCAATATATTTTTAATTGGTCAACTTGGTAATTTGTTGAACATATCCAAAGTTTGATTGGACAAAGACACCAAATGGACATGGCAACATGTCACGTCCCAAAACTGCAAGAAAATGGAATATTACATGACTATCCTTCCATATGAAGGACATAGCCTCAAGTATAACTTACAACCTGATATCAATATATATGTATCTCAAACTATATATATATTAGAAAGACCAACATGTTGGTTATATATCAGAGTTTCTATAATTTCCCAAAAGAACCAAAAGATTTCCCCAATAGGGTTTTCACTCTACTCACCGCTAATCGAGGAACTTGAAAACACAAATGGAATGAGTAACCACAGCTTAGTAAGTAGTACATATCTTCTAAGCAGATCGAATAAACACTATACATAAATACAAAGCGATACCAAAACTTTGTAACTCAAACCCAATGCATAAAATACATAATGAATTATGTAGGAGTTGCTTCTTATCATTGAGGCTTTATACTCATATGAAAAACTCATTTAAACCACTATTACAATGCAAAAATAAATGGTGAAGTCCATTGGATAATCTTCATTCAAAAACCACACGTTAATGGTTCATCTATTGACCAATCTATTGTTCAATATCTCACCATGATCACAATACAATGTCTTGTGACAAGACGACCAAGATTTTCCTCTTAGCAAGGTCTACACCTACAATGCCAGAAAGATATCATAAATCTGATATGCATGAGTGAAATAAGAAATGTATTGTGTATTTTACTATCAACATAATCTTCTAAACACTCACATTCTCTTCTAGTTTTGAATGTTGGTTCTGAACAAATACTATGATTGAGAAAAATTTTGAAGTATGCTTTGTACTTGCCTTTTTGGGATCCTATGCATTAGAATTTCCGATATTCTAGAGATTATTATGATATAAGTTTATGACTTGAAGAGGAACTTAGTGGCCAACAGACAGTCTCTATTAGGCCATGAGAGCCGTGTGTGAGATAGCATACTTGTCACAAGTTTGCAAATCAAGTTATTAAATTAGACCATAGGCATCCTTATGGTATCAAAGCCATGGATTTCTTTGAATCATTTTAGTTTGTTCAACACTACGTTTTGATACTAGAAGAGTATTTATCTCCTCATGGAAACATCAAATTCACCATCTTCTACTTCTCTTCCTATTTCCCTTACCTCCAATCTTTCATTACAGCCTCCTCCAGAATTTTGCAAATCTTCATGTTCGAAAATAAACTATCTCTATGAGGTTGCCTACCTCACTGAGGATAGTAAGATCTCAGAAACTCAACTTCCAATGATGAATCCTTACACTGCCTTCGCCAAACCATCCTCTTTCTCTCCGCTTCGATCCATCAAACACTTGATCAAACATACCCCTTGTACAGTTAAGGAGTATGTCTAATCTTCACGATTTGATCAACACCCATTCAGGCAACTGAACAAGAACAGTTTGTTACTCTCCAAATACCACTCGAGTTTCCTGCCCAATGGATCCACTAGGGATACGCCTAGCTCTAACCTTTCATGGCTTGTATTGGCATCATCCATACTACAATGAATGTGGGAACTATCTTTGTTACACTCTTCCCTGGAATATCAGCAAGCTTGTATTGGCATCATCCATACTACAATGAATGTGGGAACTATCTTTGTTACTCTTAAGGTCCAGCTACAGATTATTGGAGCTCCTCAGACTCCTTGATCAATTGCTGCTATCCTGCACTACCAAATGATCTATCACTTCCAGAACCATACCATTGATCTCAACATTCCAAACTTCGAAAATGCTCTTGTCATCTCGATTGATCATGACCAGATCTCTTGTATCCATGTTCCTTGCCAAATCCCAAGAAACGAGCTTATTAAACTCCTCCCTGATAGTTGGGTCACCAATTATGAAAAACTCCACCAGGGTTGCAAATTGGTTCAATCTAGTGAACCCTAGTTCACCCGCAAAAAAGATGGCACTGTTTCCATTAAATTTAGTAAGGCCAAAGAGGAACCCTTCTCTATTTTCCCTACTATACTTCATTTCACACCGTGTCCTATTGATCCAGTTTCATGTGAACCAAATGACAAACGATTTGTCCATTCTTTTGGTTCCCAAGAACAGCCGATTCATCTTTTCAAAGATCCCATTGGACATTGTTTCTAGGATCCCTATTGTACTTGCTCTTCATGCACAAAGTTTGAAGATGAAGATAACCGACCTTCCTCCTCGAAGAAGAAAAAGAAAGATGCCATTTACTAAATGTATCTTGATGGAGATCCAACTGTCGGACCACTTAGAGAAAATGGTGGAAAATATTAGTTTATTATCTCTTATGGACCACCAAAATTTCTCAAGATTTCTGCAATGGGGGTGAACCCCACTTATTCTCTCCTGCCCTTTTTTGACTTTTCAACTCTAATTTTCTTCTTTTTTATTTTTCACAAGTGGGCCCCACCACTTAAAAACTTGAATATTACACAACGTGACATTTTAAAATTGGCTCAAACTTCCACCATCTCCGGCCATTTTCGTGCATTGAAGAAAAGTAAGTGATTTTTTTGCAAATATACGTGATTTTTCTCTCGGAGTTGTTCATACAAGATAGAACTAACCTTGAAATATCAAATTCCACTTTTAAAATCAAACTGGGTACATTGAGCAGAGATGCTTGGCAGCGTCAACCCATCATGGCAATGGTAATGAAGTTTAACACAAATGGCCTTGCACTTGCAATCACAATGCCTATTCATCTTATCAACTTTTTAACAGCATTACCCAAATTTAATGGACAGTCGACACGCGCGGTTCTTAGCCTGAACTAGCACACGAAAGGGAGCAACCATTGAGCAAAACATTGCTCTGCAAACAAGCTGAACATCATAGATCTTTTAAAGAGTCACCAGAAACGCATTTACTCATAGGAAGGCCAATCGAGAATAACATCACATGCTTTTGGTAGTAATACTTGGAAGAGAAATTATACCGTCTGCACCAATTGCTAAAATAGAAAAGTGACGTATTCAATCTTCACATATTCTTTTTTGTTGTTTTGCAAGAGAAAGCTCCTCCGTGCGCTCTCTCTAAGGATCATTTGCGAGCTTCTGCCTTCTTCTTCTCTTTAGCTGTAGATGAAAGAGAGTTTTGATTCAGTTTTGGCGACAAGGGCGAAACCAGAACGACAAATATAGCAGCCTCAGAGACTTTACCACCTCTCTTTTCTTCTCACTTCTTGGCAGCTTCTGCTCGTTGTTGCCTAATAAGGGCTAAATGCTCTGCAGGAAATAAGAGTGCAACAATGAGCACCAAGAACCAATACTAGAAAGGAGAAGGGAATGGATGATCATTCAACAAAACCAAAGAGAAGAAACTGATGGAGAAGTATAATCAGGATCGACTTCGTAATTTGCATGGTTATAACATATGAGAATTTCGTCACTTTTCCGACTTGCATTTTTTAGTCTTCATCTAGTTGTTCAGTGTATGTATCTAACTATCAACCTCAAATAAGGTTTCGAGTTGTTAGACCGCTGAATTTTAGAAAGTGATGCCCTTGATAGAAACAATCACAGCTGTATTGGTCAATCAGAACTGAATTGTAAATGAATTGTGACTGAATTGGACAACTCTTTTCAACTTGGTTCTCACCCTCGAAAAGAATCAACTTATTTACGAAGTCAATCAAATTTTGGGGTGTAAAATGTGCTCTTTGCTCTTAAAATCTTATGGAGGCAGCTCTACGTCCTGCTACGGACAACAATGCAGATTTCTGATCTATATGGGAAGGAAGAAAAGAAATGAAAAGACAAAGATTTCCCATTTTCTTGTCCCATTCTTCCTAGTTGGCTTTGTCTCACATGAGATTCATACAGAAACCTCAGATGTTTCTGATAAAATATATGCAAGCATTTATTTAGACCCCAATATCAAACCCGAGCCTGCTAGCTAGTGGGATGCAATATAACCTAAACACAAAATATGGACTGAGCAGCTAAGTGTTATTTGGGAGTGCCCGACACCCTAAGTGCCAAAACTAGACACAGAGACACTTAAATGCCAAATGTTTCAAAATATACACTTAAGTGTCAAAATCAAAGAAAAATGGAACATTTAAGTGCCACATGTGAGAAATTTCGGCCAAATTGCCCACATAGCATTTTCCAACGACTTTGTTTATTAGCATTTTAATTAAAAAAAATTAAAAAATTGCCTGTGTGACATTTAAAAAAAAAATTGCCATATTAGCCAAAAAAAAACCCCAAAAATCGATTTAAAAAAAGGGAACGATGAGGGTTGGGCAAGGGCTGTGTAGCCTTCACCGCAATTGTTGCCACCCAACCGCTATTGGTAGGGGCCAGTGATGATGAGCTAGGGTCAGCCAAGGTTGCTAGGCCTTGGTGTCGCGACTTAGCCTCGGGTGCACCACCTAAGTTTTGGCTAATGGATTACTAAGTTTAAACTTAGCTCGGGTTCTCCCAAGCCCATACCAATTCACAATTTAAAATTCAACTTATTAGCATACCAATAATTTTCAATTATGAGTCGCCACTAATCTATTTTTGGTGGGTTGATTAGAAACCCAAGTAAAGTAATGAGAGAATTACTTTACTTCTATGAACCAGAGACCATGGGATCGATGACTTGATTACGTTAGATTTCTTACATGCCCTTTTGAAACCTTTTCTTTTTTATTTAAAAAAAATGATTTGCAAAAAATTTGGATTGATTTTAACCTACTCCCTAACATATAAGGTGATCAAGCACACACACAACCATTATTTAATATTCAATGATCAAAGCATTAAATAAATTGTGAGGAAAGAGTGGAAGTTACTCATCTTGAAGCTACAAAAGAATTTACAATATTAGTTAGAAAATTGCATCAACCTAAAAGTTATTTCTAATTAACATGCAATTACTCGAATTTTTGGATTTTCTCTTATTTAATAAAGCCTAAAATGTAAATGACATGTATCATGCAAATTATATGTAACAGACATTAACTATACAACCTAATGAGATGACAAGAACAATGTTAGATGCAACTATCCTAATGTGACACACATTTAAATGATTCTAAATGTGCAATGACTAGATGACACGCAAGTGATGACCTAATTCTACGTGACACACGCATGATTTTTTTTATATTTTCTTTTTCTTCTTTTTATTAAATTCGAAATTAAAATTGGTCAATAATTAAACATGCAATTAAAGAAAATTTAACATCCTAAATTAATTTTTTTTGGTATTTTTATTTTTAAAACAATTTTGGAATAAGAAATTACCCTAAATATGCAATATTATCTAAAAAGAATCTACTCTAGTTTATTGTCTAATTTTTTTTTTTAAATTCAAATCAAGAAAATATATAAAAAAGAAATCACATTTACATTGAGGATGGCATCAAATCACATAAGATACTATCCATGTCTATTTAATATGTAAATAAATTGACGAATCGTATCTCGGGCATGAGCTCGGATTGATCAATTTTTCAAAAAAAAAAATCGCAAATCATATTTCGGGCATGAGATCTAATTGACGATTTTTTTTTTTTGCGATTGCGAGTCATATTTTAGACATGAAATTGAATTGATAATTATATGCACGTTGTCAAATTAGGAAAATTTCATAATTTAAAAGGCTACTCGATATTATGAACATAATAATATATCGTGAATTTCATCATATATATCAATAATATTTCAAATAAGAAAACAAAATATTCAAAAATAATATTAGACAAGATTTTTTTACATAATCCGAATATCGCTTCCGAATTT
This sequence comes from Corymbia citriodora subsp. variegata, assembly GCA_014858505.1. Lineage (NCBI taxonomy): Eukaryota > Viridiplantae > Streptophyta > Magnoliopsida > Myrtales > Myrtaceae > Corymbia > Corymbia citriodora. The sequence goes on along the minus strand of MU089625.1, from coordinate 106,993 downwards.
GAATTTGTCAACGAACCACTCACGAACGGTGGCTTGCGGTTCGACTCATGATGTGACTCGAATGTTCACGCGATGGGGTTTCACGGTGGTGCTCGGCTCAGCTAAGGAACGGTTCCCAATGGTAGCTGGGGCGTTGCCGACTGCAAGATGCAAATAGTGGCCGTTGCTTGCCGTTTGTACGCTTGCTGGACTTACGTCCCAAAAGCGAGACGTGTTGTCTTCGTTGGGATGGGTTCCCTGGGTTTTACTGGTCAACAAGCAGGGAAAAGGTGAGACGTGAGTGACCTGCAAAACTAAAGAAAATAATCATTCTATTCCTTTTTTTATTGCTCGTGTCCCCCACTCTCTTTGCTAGTGAACTTCGGGTTTTTCGCTGGTATCGCAGGAGTCTCAGTAAAACAGCTCGTCGACACGGTGATGGCAACACGGATCAGCTTGGGCAGTGGGTCACGAACAGCAGTGACTGGGGCTTATGATGGCGGGCTCACAATCAACGAAACTGCAAGAACAAAAACTTCGTGGAATCGACTCGGTTCAGACACGAACGGGAACGGTGGCTAACGTCGAAGGTTAGACGGCAGTAAGTCACCAATGCCGCAGCTGGTTCTGTCCTGGTCGGGGCAACAGTGAGTGGCGTAGACGTCCATGCAGCAAGCGACGTCGAGGTGGTGGAGCTCCGGTACTACGGCAACGGCATCGAGTCATGTCGGCCAAGGCAAGCGGGGATGCGGCGGCACTTGGGGGCAATGACAGTGTCGCCAGGCGTAGCTTGTCGAAAGGACAAAAACACGGTGAAGGGCTGGTCGAGCAATGACGTCGGGTAGTCGGGACAGCAGCAACGTCGTCAATTGGAGGCTGGAGGTGCTTTGGCTGGGGCTCGAAGACCTGCGGAATACAACCTCCCCTTTTTCCTTTCTCTCTCTCACTTTTTCTCTACTCTTACGCACATCTCTCTTGTCTTTTCCTAGCAAAAAGTATTTCCCCCTCTATTGACTTTTCAATATGTCAGAGAGAAAGAGAAAGGACGAGTTCCAGTTTCTCTCTTAACACCCTTCTTTTCCCTCCTCTCTTTTGTGGCCGTGTCTTCGCGTGGCTCTTTTTTATAGGTGAGAGAACTATATTATTCAAGGAAAGATGATAAATCTATATATTACCTATTTAGTTCTTACCCAAAGAATACATATTTCATTTGCAATATTTTTTCAATATTTTATCCGACACATTCCCTTATGTTAATAAATATATCCCATGGTGTATATATTACATGGATATATAAAAGATTCATTGCATATTAAAAGAATAATGGGAATCTTTTCGGGAATATTCTCATCTTCCAACTCGTCATTCCTTAATGGGCTTAGCCAAATTCTCTCTTACTATAAGATTAAAGCTTAGAACCATCAATTGGAGCCCATATGTCATCGATCCAATGCAAATGCAATAATAATAAATGCTCCTAAACCTATATGCTATGCAATTTAATTCCAATATTTTTGTTTAGGGGTTAAAATTAATCTCTAAATTTGTGTGCATTAAATTACTAATGATCAATTAAAATTTAAGTGTCAACACCTGGCTAGTGGCTGGCAACCCTGGCTGATCAATAGTGAGGGCTTATAGGCGCTTGCTCAGATTTGGGGCAAAGGTTGTGGCCCTCCCATAAATCTAGCGACCCTCACCCAATTGGGCCAAGGGCCATTGGCCGCTGGCTAGGGTGACTACAGGTCATCGAGCCTTTGCCAATGACTGGCGACGAGGGCTTGTAGACCCTCCCTTAGATCCGACAAGGGCCAAGCTAAGGGCCATCGATCACTGGCTAAAGGCAACCCCTAGTAGCAGATGGCCCTTCACGTGGCCCTTGTCAGATCTAAGGGAGAGCCCGCAAGCCTTCATCGCCAGTCATTGGCCAAGGCCTAGGGACCCCAGGCCAACCCTCACCCCACCATCACTGGCCCTTCCTATTGATAGTGGGGCGGCGGTGATGATGAGGACTACATAGCCCTCACCCCTTTCCTTTCTTTCTTGGTATTTTATATTATTTAATTAATACTTATATTAAAAGCTACATCAGCGCCAAAATGATCTCATTTGGCTAAAGCTTTGCTAACTTAGCTTTCTGGCAAGCCACGCAGGCAAGTTATATTATTAAAATAAACCACGTCAGACTTCTAGCACCATTCACCAAACTTGGCACTTAAGTATCCTAGTTTTAAAAAAAAAATGACACTTAATTATACATTTCGTAACTTTTGGAATTTAAGTGTCCTATTGCACTAAATTTTGACACTTGGTTGTTCTTCTGTCGTTCTTTTGGGATAAGTAATAAATTGCTGTAGCTTTTAAATCTAGTACCCGAGATCTTTCTTTAATCTCAATGACTAATTGTGAATAATTTCAACATTACACTTTGATAGGAGGTCCAAAATGAGGACTCGAATTAAACTCTCGCAATAAACTTCAGCAATGAGATTATAAACTATGCTAGGCTTCACTAGAATATCAACAAAGACGATACACAACGCTGCTTGTCTTTGCTTTTTGTTTTGATTGATTGACTTAACTACATCTTACAGATGAAGATTCGAGTTATTACTTTCCCTCCCCTACACCAACAAGGCAACAAATGTCTACTAACCTATCTTGCTTAACTTCGCCCTCCATCCTTATCAAAATGAAGATACTTCTTCTTACTATTTTACCCTTATGCTTAGAATTATATTTCATTCCTCTCATTTATAATTCTGCTTCATCTGCTTTATTTCATCATCACCATTAGTAAATTGAACTGTTTTTCTAAACTGATAAACCATTAATTAAGATTAAGCTTAAGCTTAATTAAGTCTGTCTTTATTTACTAATCCTTTCTCTAATTACACCCCAGATTCTTGTGACATTGTATGGTATCAGAGCCAAGGGGGTGGATATAGTGACTCTTTATAAGTTTCATTTTGGCACTTGAGGTGATTTACCTTCGCGGAATTCCTCTTAGGTTCTTTTCGTGTCTGTTATGGTCCCGACCGTAAAACCCAAGTTGGGTAGTGAGACTGTTGGTCAGCATCAGTTATCAAACCATAGGGAGAAGAAAGTAGTCTCGTGCAAATGAACTTATTAAGAAGATCCATGTCTTCTTCTAGTTCTATATCATAGATTTCCTTAGATCAAGGCCTATAAATAGAGAAGAGATTAGCATAGAAGATTTTAATAAATCTATAGAAAATTGGATCATCCCTAAAGTCAAAATTAATCAGATTTATGAGCATTCTAATTGGAAGCTTTTCGGGAAAAATGACTATGTTATTGCCACTGAAGAACGAGATGTTCCTCTTTCAAATTCTTTTTCTTCCATACAACTTTTGAATAAAGATTCTATAAAGAAACATGCTAAAAAATGGAATTATATTCATATCGTTCTTGTCCAAGTAGGGGCTAAACCTCTTACTAAAGAAGGCTTAGACACTTATTTACCCATTGTCCTAAGAGACGCTAGACTTTTAAAATATGATGATTCTATCCTTGGGACTATAGAGACATATATATATATATATATATATATATATATATTTCTAATAAATTCCAGTCCAAACACAGCATGATGTTCATCCTAACAACTTCAATTTCAAAGTCAACCAGGATCGTTAGATATTTGCACCACCAACAGTACCAACTATTACTTGAGTAGTTATTCTTCTAGTCTAACTTGAGTATAGTAGTTAACTAGCTAGAAGTCCACTGCCTTCCCTGTAGTAGATTCTAAAAAACTATCGAAGCAAAGGCGTAATTGCGTTACAGTTTACATGATCTAGGTATCAAATACCAAAATATGTTGGATATATAAATAGCAAATTATCCTTATGACTCATCAATCTAAGTAGGGGGTTAAGAAAAGTAAGAATTCACATGTACATGGATACATGAAATCTTGTTTCTGTTCAACTAAGCACTGCTTACCTGAATCTTTCCTGGCTTGCTTTGTTTTTCCTTTGTTGACACCTAAATTTTGATTGATCATTCATAATTTAATGCACAAAAATTTAGGGATTAATTTTAACCCCTAAACAAAAAATATTAGGATTAAATTGCATAACATATAGTTTTAGGAGCATTTATTATTGCATTTGCATTGGACATGTGACTGGGCTTCAATTGATGGTTCTAAGCTTTAATTTAATAAGTTGGACTAAGCCCACAAGGGAAAAGAATTTGGCTAGGCCCGTTAAGGAGTGACAGTTGGAATATGAGAATATTCTCGGGAATATGAGAATGTTCCCAAGAATATTCGCATTATTCTTTCAATATTTAGGGAAGCTGTCGGATGAAATATTCCCGTTAAAGGGTGACGAGTTGGAATATAAGAATATTCCCGGGAATATGAGAATGTTCCCGAGAATATTCTCATTATTCTTTCAGTATTCAAGGAAAGCGTCGGATGAAATATCGGAAAAATATTGCACGTGGGATACAAGAGCTAAATAGGCAACGTGCAAATTTATCATCTTTTCTTAAATAACATAATCTTCTCACCTATGAAAAGGGGGCCACACACACTGAAGAAAGACACAAAAATAAATACAGAAAAGGGAGAGGGAGAGAGTGGTGCTGTGTCGAGAAAGCTTCTCTTCTCTGACTCAGGAAAAGTCAAGAGGGACGGGTGCTTCTCTTTCCTCAAGCTCAATCGCGTCCGCCGAATTCCTTGCACGAGGCGGAGCTTCGCCCAACCGCCCAAGCTTCATCGCACTTCAGCCCCTTCGGTGGAGAGCCGCACGCCTTGTTGACGAACCACCGCACCCAGCCTCCTGATTACGTGCTGCTGCTTTGCCTGAGTTCCTTGCCTTGGCGAGTTGTGCGAGTTGTTGTCCATAGAGCTCTCGGTTGCAACGATCTACCACCAATCAGCCCAAGACGTTGACGGATCGCTGCTCAACTCCAACGTCCCTGCATGACCAAATAACGTCAATTTTCTTCGGACGGTTCACTTGATTTTTGTGCAGTTTTTCTACATACCCACGGACCATCAAGGTGGACGAGTTGAAAATTTGACTGTGGGGGCTTTGAAAGTCAAAGTTGAATATCCACAGAATATTGTTAAAGCAAGTTTGACGTTTGCCAAAGTTGAGTTGTAGCGCTGAGCCACTCCTTGATCCGACAAGCCCCAATTTGGAAACTTTATTCGTGTGATATCGAAAGCTAGGTAAGAGTCCTAATTCATACAATTTTCTCACATTTTATTGCCTAGTTTGTCGAATTGCAATCTTAGTTGAATATTTGATCAATATTACCATGTCAAAAAAAAAAAAATCTCCTGACCCCTCTTGAAATAGGAAATTTTCCTTACTTCACAACGTGCGTATAATTGTCAGTCCGATTTCATGCCCGAAATATGACTCGCAATTGCACGGAAAAATCGTCAATCCGATGTCAGGCCCGAGATACGATTCGCGATTTTTTTGAAATATTGACCAATCCGATCTCATGCCCGAGATACGATTCGTCGATTTTATTTGTTTCCAAAATTAAATGGACGTGGAAAATATCTTGCCTGATTTGTTGCCATGCTTTTCTTGATGCATCTGCTTGAACTAATTTTGCTTATAAAAGAAAACCAAAAAAAAATATATAGTTTAATTGAATGTGGTTTTTGTTAGGATATTTTTTTAGGATAGTTTGCATGTTTAACTATAGGTTAGTTTTAATTTTGATTATAAAAAAGAAAACATAAAAATTGCCATGCTCATGTAGAATTAGGTCATGCTAGGATAGTTGCATTGAATATTTTCTAGCGTTAGATTAAGTTAAATAATTAATGTTGCATATAGTTTGCATATTAAGTTGCACATTGCATGCTAGTAAATTTAGACACTTTCGTATGCCATTACATGCATTGCACGTTAGTCTTAGGCCTCCTTAAATAAGAGAAAATCCAAAATTTGAGTGATTGCGTATTAATTAGAAATCACTTTTAGGTTGATGTGATTTTCTAACTAATATTGCAGATGCTTTCGTTGCTTCGAGGTAAGTATTTCTTCCTTATGCTCGCAATTTATTTATCACTTGCTTTATTGAGTGTTAAATAATGATTGCGCACTCACATGATCACATTACATGTTAGGTTGTAAATTAAAATCTACACAAATTGCCTGCAAATCATTTTTTTTAAATAAAAGAGAAAAGGTACCGAAAGGGTGTTAGAGAAATCTAACGTAATCAAGTCCCCGATCCCATAGTCTCTGGTTCGTAGGAATAAAGTAATTCTCCCGTTACTTTATTTGGGTTTCTAATCGACCCACCAAAAAATAGATTAGTGGCGACTCCTAAGTAAAAATCATTGACATGTTAAAAAAAACTTAAACCCTAAGTCGCGAATTGGTATGGGTTTGGGAGAGCCCGAACTAAGTTTAGGCTTAGTAATCCATCAGCCAAACCCTAGGTGGTGCACCCGAGGTGAGGTCGCAACATCCTTGTTCTTGTAGCCTATCATGTATCGTTATTGAGCTCTCTACTTTTCAATTTCCTCCTTGTTTACATAAGGATGATTAATAGATGAATACTTCCTCAATCAATAAAGGAATTCAAAATATTCAAATTCAAGTCAAAAAGACCAAGAATGACTAAAACATAAATATTTGAAGAAAAACAAATAACTTTCACGTTCCAATATAAATAAACAACTCTCCTAAGAGAGCACCAGAACTTTTGTTCAACCCTAATGCAATTGGCAAATAGCAACCTCCTGTCAAATGACATTTTCAACCAAAATGGATAGGCGGATATTACTTCGGTTTCTTCACCAAATTCTTCTGCTGATTCTTCGGAAATGAATGAAACTTTTGTTTGACAAAAAATTGTTGATGTATCAGGGCTGCACTATCTTTTTTTTTTTTTTTTAAGTCAATTTGCCAATGTCCTATTTTCCAAGAGTTAATTAGTCGTTATTTTTACTTGGTCAATCCTATCTTGTAGGAGTGTTTAGCTGCCTTTTTTTGGCTATTCTGTTAGTTTGTTGCTAGTTTTATGGACCAAGCAAGCTGTTAGTTAGTAGGCAACGTGTGTTTATGGTGAAGTTTTAGTTTGTATTTAAGCAATTTCAGTTTTCTGAATAAAGAAGTTCCCCTCCAATAAAAAAAAATACAGCTTTTGCTATCAATTCTTCTTCTGTTGTTTAAGAAACAACACTGGTATTAGAGCCTTCTTGATCTTAAGGGGTTGTGAGTGACTTGTGAGATTGATTGAGAGGTGTGTTTGCATCCAAAGAAGCTAAAGGCAAGATGGAGGCAGGATCAAGTGGTTTTTCAGCAATGGCTCCACTAGTGTTTGATGGAGAACATTATCAAGCTTGGGCAGTGAGAATGCGTAACTATCTAGAGGGTTGTGATTTTTGGGAAGCTGTGGAACAAGATTATGAAGTTGCTCCCCCTCCTGACAATCCAACCATCAATCAGATCAAGTATCACAAGGAGAGGACAACAACAAAAGCAAAGGCAATGTCTTGTTTATATGCTACTGTCTCACCTACCATTTCAACAGAATTATGGCTTGTGAATCAACCAAAGCTATCTGGGACTTCCTCCAAGCTGAGTATCGAGGAGATGAGAGGATCATAAGCATGAAGGGGATGAATTTGATCATAGAATTCGAGAGACCGCAAATGAAGGAGTCTAAGACAATTAAGGAGTACTCTGATAAGTTGATAAGCATTACCAATCAAGCAAGAGTTCTCAGCACTAGCTTCTCTAATAATAGGCTAATGCAGAAGATTCTCAACATTTTGCTCGAAAGGTTTGAGGCAACCATTGCCTCTTTGGAGAATACCAAGGATTTGTCTTGGATCAAGTTGGCATAATTGCTTAGTGCTTTGCAAGCACAAGAGCAGAGGAGGTTAATGAGGCTGGAAGGAAGTACAAAAGGAGCTTTGTAGGCTAAAGAATAGCAGAATATAAGAGGGAAAGGCAAGAGTGGAAAAGGAAGAAAGGAAATGGTAGTAGTAGTTCAGAAATTGCTGCAAGAGAGAACAATGCAGGCAACTCCAAGAACAATTGGAGAAGGTATTCCTCATGTCAACACTATGGAAAATAGAATCATCCACACTTTAGGTGTTGGAAGAGGCTAGATGTAAGGTGCAGAAATTGTCATAAGCTTAGACACAATGAGATTTCTACAAAGAGAAGGGAGATCAATAGCAAGGTGAGGCACATGCTACAGTCTTGCAAGAGGTAGATCAACTGTTTGTTGCCACTTGTTTCTCCTCTAATACTCCATGTGATAGTTGGCTTGTTGATAGTGGTTGCACAAACCACATGACTAGTGATGAAAAGCTATTTATAGACCTTGACAAGTCATTGAAGTCAAGAGTGAGGATTGGGAATGCGAAGTACTTAGAAGTGGGACTATAGCAATAGAGAGTCGAGATGGAACTAAGCTGGTTTTTGATGTGATGTGTGTGCCTGAGATTGATCAGAATTTGCTGAGTGTGGGGTAATTGGTAGAAAAGGGATTTAAGGTGATATTTGTAGAGGGGAAGTGTTTGATCTTTGACTCCAGTGGTCAAGAGTTATTCAAGATAAAGATGCAATAGAAGAGTTTTTCTCTAAATCCTCTTGAGAAGGAGCAAGTAGCATTCAAGTGTTAGGCTAGTGATTCAGGAATATGGCACAAAAGGTTGGGGCACTTTCATCAGAAAGGCTTGCTGTTCATGTAGAGAAATGAAATGGCAACTAGGTTACCAAGCCTGGAGAAGCATAAGGTGCGAGACTTATTTGCTAGGCAAGTAGACAAGACTTCCCTTCAAGGAATCCACTTGGAGACCTACAGAGAAGCTACAGCTGATTCATACTATGTGGTCCACAAATGGCTCATTCACTAAATGGCAACAAGTATTTCATTATTTTCATTGATGATTATACCGGAATGTGTTGGATTTATTTCATGAAGCAAAAGTCAGAAGTTGTTGAGGCATTCCTAAATTTTAAGAGATGGATTGAAAACCAAAGTGATTGCAAGATTCAGGTCATCAGATTTGATAACGGAACATAATACACTTCACAGAGGTTTAACTCTTTATGTGAAGAGGCTGGAATTGAGCATCAACTTACTACTCCTTACTCTCCATAGCAAAATGAAGTTAGTGAGAGGAAGAATAGAACCATTATGGAGATGACTAAGTGTCTGCTGCATGAGAAGAATCTACCAAAAGAGTTGTGGGCAGAAGCAACAAACACAGCAATTTTTCTACTGAATAGACTACCTATAAGGGTATTAGAGAAGAAGACGCCCTTTGAAGCTTGGTTTGGTGTCAAGCCAATTTTAAGAAATTTGAAGGTGTTTGGTTGTTTGTGTTTTTCTCATATTCCACAAGTCAAGAGAGACAAACTAGGAGAGAAAGCTAAGCCTGGGATCTTTGTTGGCTACAGTTTAGTGTCAAAAGCTTATAGGATCTATCAACCACAGACAGGGAAGGTGATCACTAGGAGGGATGTTCAGTTCCTGGAAGATGAGAAATGGGACTAGACAAATGAGCCACAAGGCAAACACAAGGAGGTCTCATTGGAACCTAACAAGCTAGTGGATGATGTTCCAATTAGAGGTACCAGATCTCTTGCTGATATATATCAAATGTGCAATGTGGCTATTTTGGAACCTGCAGGTTATGAAGAAGCTAAAAGTGATCAGAGGTGGATGAATGCAATAAAGGAAGAGTTGGCTATAATAGAAAAGAAATAGGCATGAGAGCTAGTGGAGAGGCCTGAAGACAGGAAGGTGATCGGACTAAAATGGGTTTTCAGGACCAAACTCAATCCCGATGGCTCAATGAATAAGCATAAGGCCAGGTTAGTGGTGAAGGGATATGCATAGGTTTGGGAAGTTGATTTCTTAGAAACCTTTGCTCCTATGACAAGATTAGATACAATTAGAACGACTCTTGCTTTGGCAGCTCAACAAGGATGGAAAGTGTATCAATTAGATGTGAAATCTACATTTTTGAATGGAGTGTTGCAAGAGGATATTTATGTTGAGTAGCCAAAACGCTTCGTCACACCAAGCCAAGAGGAGAAAGTTTATTTGCTAAGAAAGGCTCTCTATGGCTTGAGGCAAGCTCCCAAAGCATGGTACAGTAAGATGGATGAGCACTTGCTAGACCTAGGTTTCAAGAAAAGCCAGTGAATACTCTATATGTCAAGAAGTTAGTATCTGACTTAGTGGTGGTGTCTCTTTATGTAAATGATATGCTCATGATAGGGAGTAATAGTGCTTAGATTACTGCATTTAAGTAAGAGATGATGAAGATGTTTGAAATGACTGATCTTGGGGAGATGTTGTATTTTCTGGGGATGGAGGTTGGGCAGCCTCAAAATGAAGTTTTTATCTATTAGAAGAAGTACTTGAAGGAGATCCTGGAGAGATTCAACATAGAGGAGTGCAAAAGTGTGAGTACTCTAATGAGTCAGAAGGAAAAGCTTCAAAAGAAGGATGGATCAGAACCTGAAAGAGTTTATAGAAGTTTGATTGGTTGTTTTATGTATCTCACTGCAACTAGGCCAGACATCATGTTTCCTGTGAGTGTCTTGTCTAGATTTCTCAATTGTGCAAGTGAGTTGCATATGGTAGCTGCAATAAGGGTGTTGAGATACTTGAAAGGTACTCTTTTATATGGAATTAAGTTTTGCAGAGTTTAGTAGTTTAAGTTGTAGGGGTATTCTGATAGTGACTGGGCAAGATCAGTGGATAATATGAGGAGCACTTCAGGTGATTACTTTACATTTAGGTTGGCATGTTTTTCCTAGTGTTCAAAGAAGCAAGAAACAGTGGCTCAATCAACTGCAAAAGCTTAGTTCATTGCAACTACTGCAGCTATGAATGAAGCATTGTGGTTGAAAAAGCTTACGGATGATCTGCATTTGCAGCAAGAAGAAGACATAGAAGTATTTGTGGATAATCAAGCAACTCTGGCCATTTCATAGAATCTAGTATTTCATGGAAGAACAAAGCATTTTAACATCAGGTATTACTTCTCGAGGGAAATGCAGAAGGCTGGAGAGGTGAAACTGGTGTACTACAGTTCAAAAAACCAAATTATAGATATATTCACTAAGTCATTTCATGTTGGTCATTATTTGATCCAAGAGGAGAGTGTTGATGTATTAAGGCTACACTATCTATTTTTTTGTTAAGTCAGTTTGCTGATGTCCTATTTTCCAAGAGTTAATTAGTCATCATTTTTACTTGGTTAGTCCTATCTTGTAGGAGTGTTTAGCTGCATGTTTTTTGGCTTTTCTGTTAGTTTGTTGCTGGTTTTGTAGACCAAGCAAGCTGTTAGTTAGTGGATGTTGGGGGGAACCCGGTTTTAATTTTTCCAATAGCTAAATTTAATTCAGGATCAATTTCTCCCCCGAAAAACTAGATGAACCAAAAGCAACTTAGCCTCAACAACAACCAGCTAATATATTTTCACGATATGCAAATATAATGCGGAGATAATAAGAAAACAAGGCCAACAAGAACACCAAAGATTTAACGTGGAAAACCCAACCGGGAAAAACCACGGATCGCCCAAAAAATCTTCCACTAATCACAAAGAATAGTAAGATACACCAATCATACTTCTCTAGTCACACACTAGAGGATCAACGTTAATATTACAACCACAGTTTCCCATCACAAAGATGAATCAACAAATTCGGAGCCCGAAAAATCTAAACGCAATCGGAGAATTCGAAGGCAATTCTTGACGAACGAAGACCATCAACTCGTAGCCATCGGTCTTGCGAACAACATACTCAAATTTGAGCAAATTTCATCAACGTCTTGCCTTCAAAACGGGATCACAAAGATCTCTCCCTTTTCTTTGTTTCTTCTCGCGCTCTCCCTTTCTGGCGGCTGTTTTCTCTTTCTCTAATTCTGTACGTGGAGCACCCACTAAAAAATTGCACACAGCAGTTTCTTCTTCTTCTTTTTCTTGACCGTTTCCTTTTTTTTTTTGTTCTGGCTGGGCCCCACAAGAGGTGGACCCAGTCAACAAATCTCCCCCTCCACCTCATGTGGGAAATTCCATCATGCCCGTTTTTCTTCTACAAAAGTCAAGCTTCATTACGGGCAATACTTTGGTCATCATGTCTGATCTATTATCATCGGTATGGACTTTCTCTAGCAAGAAGAGCTTCTCTTCTAACTTTTCTTGAATCCAATGATACCTCACATCAACATGCTTCGATCTTGAATACAATACCGGATTCTTGCTGAGATGGATAGCACTCATGCTATCACAATATAAAACAAACTTTTCTTGCTTCAAGTCCAACTCTTGCAGAAATTTTTTGCATCCACAAGAGTTCTTTAGCTCCTTCAGTAATAGCAATATACTCTGCTTCAGTTGTGGATAAAGCAATACATTTTTATAATCTTGATTGCCATGAGACAACTCCCCCTGCAAAAATCATCATATAACCCGATGTGGATTTTCGAGAATCAATATCACCGGCATAATCAGCATCTGAGTAGCCACTCAACTCAGGCTTTCCATTTCCATAACACAAGCAAAGTTTAGAAGTCCCTCTAAGATACCTTAAAATCCATTTAACAACGGTCCAATGCTCCTTACCTGGATTTGAGAGAAACTTACTCACGACGCCAACTGCATGAGCAATATCGGGTCTTGTACAAACCATGGCATACATCAAACTACTGATAGCCGATGCATAGGGAATTTTCTTCATCTCTTCCTTCTCTTTCTCACTTGTAGGACACTCATTAATACTCAACTTGAAATGACCTACAAGTGGAGTACTTACCGGTTTACATGTGCTCATACTAAATCTTTCAAGCACCCTTTCAATGTACCTCTCTTCAGATAACCAAAGTTTCCCATTCCTCCTATCACGAGTAATTCTCATGCCTAGAATTTGCTTGGCCGGGCCTAGGTCCTTCATTGCAAAGGCTTTACTCAACTCATTTTTCAAGTTCTTGATTTTCTTAGCATCATGCCCAACAATCAACATGCCATCCACATAAATTAGGAGTATGAGAAAATCATTATCTAAGAATCTTTTCATAAAGACACACGAATCAGAGTTTGTCTTACCATATCCATGTTCTTCTGTGAATGATTCAAACTTCATGTACCATTGCCTTAGTGCTTGCTTGAGACAGTATAAGCTTTTCTTTAATCTACATACAAGATGCTCATTGCCTTCAACTTTGAAGCCCTCCGGTTGCTCCATATTTATTTCTTCTTCCAAGTCTCCATGAAGAAAAGCTGTCTTTACATCAAGTTGTTCAATTTCTAAATTCAGGGTGGTGGCCAACCCAAGAACAACTTGAATTGAAGACATTTTTACAACCGGTGAAAAAATCTCTTCAAAGTCAATTCCCTTCTTTTGACAAAAGCCCTTCACAACAAGCCTAGCCTTGTATCGTGGTTTCAAACTATTCTCTTCCGTCTTCAACTTATACACCCACTTATTTGTGAGTGTTCTTTTACCCTTGGGTAATTTCACCAATTCAAATGTGTGGTTCTCATGCAAGGATTTGAGCTCTTCTTGCATGGCTTCATGCCACTCATTCTTTCGATCACATGATATAGCATCTTCATAAGTTTCCGATTCTCCTGCATTAGTGAATAACACATATTCATGTGGTTGATATCTTTGTGAAGGTCTATGTTCTCTTTCAGATCTTCTAACTTGAGGTAAAACTGTAACATCCTGAAATTCGAGTCCTTTTAGGAAGGAACGAGCGTTAATTTCGTCAATGCATTGTTGGTTGATCTCACTCGGAACTGATCACTCCTGAGATACTGACCTTGAGGGGAAAGGCTAATGAGGACAGAACTCGTGCGACTAAAGAACTTGACCTGGGAAAACGACTCGACCGTGAGACTTGCGTAAGGACGATCCTGTAGTCATGCATGCCGATTCCAAGGACGAATAGAAGTCGATTCGTGGGCAGAACATAATGGGACGATGGGTGATTCCGTCTACTGTTATCGAACCCGCGAACAGCCCTATGTCGATCCTTGATAATCGTGTACTTTGAAATAAGAATCGATCCTTCACAATTTCATGCAGTCAAGGACGTCCATGTGTCGAGAAGTCTTGAACGTGAATTGGCACGAGTCGGTTACGCGTGAATCCTCGAAGCCGCCTATCAGTCTAAGTAGTATCAAAATGGCATTCGGGCAAAATTAACATGGCATGAGAATCCAAAATTGGACTTCGAATTTTCGGGAATGTTCGAGAAGGACTTTTGGACGATGCTTCTTAGACAGTCGACACTGCCGGTTGAGCCGAGTATTTGGAAAATGGATTTTCGGACCAAGAAAATGAGCCTATGAGGACGTGGGCCGGGCAAGAACAGTGTGGGCCTCACGCCCAAGGTGGGACAGCCACCATGGAAGGCCCGAGGCAAGCAAGTGAGCCTGTTGGGCCAAACCGACCCTTTACCCTTCCGAGCCCATTGTTTAAAACCGAGCCGATTCAAGCCCAATAAATTCCCGAGCCCGTTCCTATTCATTTTCAAGCTCATTTCCTAGGCCTGCCCCTCCATTTTCAGCCCAAGGACAGATTGGGAAATGTGCAAGGTGGAAATGACCAAAATGCCCTTGGATATTTTGAAGAAAAGTTAAAAAGAAGAAAGAGAGGATGAGGTCATTGTTTGGCAAGTGGGGCAAGCATTGATGGCCTTGATAAGGCTTATCCTTCAGCCTTCACTTCACTCTCTCTCTCCTCTTCATCTTCTCCAAAACCGCATCACTTTTCTCCCTAGTTTTCCTTCCTTCCTTCAGTTTTTCAATTCTGACCTTTCACTGAAATCTGAGTTGTTCATTGCCTTCCCGTTGGAATCTCGTCTCGTGCCACTCGCCGTTGTGTTCAGAAGAGAATTTTCGTTCAGGTAGCATCGGCCGATTGCTGGAAAGAGCTTCCGGTCGTCCCGTATTCCGGCCGAAAGCCGACTGTCCTCGGACCGTCACTATTCCGCCTGCAGCAACTTTGTTCCGTCTTTTCTTCCGTTTCTCTCCATTTCCGGCCAAACCACCACCCATCCCAACCACAAGTGGTTCCCCCTTGACCCCCAGGTGCCGTTGGTCGCTGGCCCGCCGCTTGCCGGAGCTCTGGGCAGCCCGTTCAACTCCGATCAGCCACTTTCCTCCTGTGCAGTGCGGTTTTCAGAGTTACAGAGAGATTTCGAGTTTGTTGCTGCTGTTCTCAGCCCCGGGACAACCTTGGATCGTCGTGAGTAAGGTCCCCGGGTGTCGGGTTCGTCGCCGCCGCCGCCGCGTTCGTGTTGCCGGCCCGCTTAACGGGTGAGTTTAGCTCCTAATCCCTATTTAGTGCCTAAACTTGCTTAGGGTTGGTTAGTTAGTGTTAATCTTGATTTAAGGGGTTTAATTAAGTTGTATTAGCCCTAAGATAGGTGTTTAGATAGATGGTTAAGATTATATTAGCTTAATTTTGCTTATTAAGCTTAATTGTGCTTAATTTGGGATTAATTATGCTTATGTGTTTAATTAAGCATGATTTGCTTTAATTGAATTTATTAATTGTTTTAATTAATGTTTTTTTTAATTTCTGGATTAAATGTTTTAATTAATTGAATTTCGGAAAAATCACTGTTCATAATTACTGTTCACGATTATTGTTCACGGCACTATTTATCAGAAGCTAATTTTTGTCTGAATTTGATGTGCTATTGATTGTTATGATTAATTAAAGTGTCGATTGTTAATTATACTCATGATTGATGATGAAATGCGTGATCGAGTGTTAGTTGGATTTGGATATTTGTAATTGTCGAGTGAGATCGCATGACATATTGCGTGGGTTATCTGAAATGGCATGTCGCATGAGCATGAGCGCATGAGGGACGTTGCATTCACGACCAAGCAAAAGCAAAGACAAGAATGAATTGCTTGATGATGTGTTGCATGATCACATTAAGAGAGAAAAACCCGGCATTGCCGGAAGACCGCCAATCCTTATGGGGTTGTGCCGTTGCTGTTTGGTCGCCTGACTTCGGTCGGATGCCTGACGGGGGACATGTGACGGGACTGCGGTAGTGGGCGGGTTCTATGCTCCTTCGGGAATGCCGTCAGAGGGAAGGGATGACCCCTGACGTTGCCGTGCCTCGAGGTAAAGAGGACGAAGTTGGTTTAGCCAGGAACCGCCAACTATAAGGTTGTGCCGTTGGCCCAGGAAGGGGCGTTAATAATCGGAGCATGTGTGAGATGCTCTGATTATTCGCATGCTCTTAATGTCGTGATGATTTGTGGTACGCACGCATGAGTTGACAGTCGTGCAGGGTGTGGCAATGGCCAGGTGAGATTGCTTGTGACGCGACTCGCATGTGATTGATGAATTGTGTCATCTAACGGCCATGCGCCTTGCTTGTGTTGTATGAGATTGAACGTGCAGGGTATGGCATACCAAGTAAGGTTGCATGCGAACCGACTGTATGATTGTTGGTTGCCCTGTTTGTTGTTGGCTGTTATTTGGTTTTGGTTGTTTGTTGTGGGTTGAGTGAGGGGTGGTTCTGGAGAGATACCCCGAGTTGAGTTGGCGTACTAACCGGGGCTTAGGGGGAAGAACTCGCTGAGATTTTATCTCAACCCGTCGTAGTTAAACATTTTCAGGTCCTTAGAATGGCGTACCAGCAGCGGAGAATCCTGCCCCCGCTTCTCCAGTGATCGACCTGACGGAGACTGAGTCCGATGGGTCCGAGTGACCGTGGTGTTGAACCTGAGGGTTCTTCTTGTTTAATTGGATTAGCCTAGTTTCTTTTTGGTTTGACTTAGAGGATGGATCGGCTCTTTTTGTCGGGCTTGTAATTTGAAAACGATCCTCCGTTGGTTAATCCAATGAAGATGTATAAATGAGTAGTTGTTGTTGTCATTGTTGTTCATCCCTCTATCCCTGTTTGATTGTTTGTTTGTCTGGGAATGGTTTGTCTTCCACTTGCGCTTAACGAAAGATAAAATGAATGGTCATCGACGGGTCTTGGGACGTCGCTTTCAATCGACCAAGAGAAGGGGTTGTCGCGAGCTCGAGAGTCGGGGTGTGATAAAAACCGGTTGTTTTTGCTCAACTAGCTCAATAGGCTGCTCTTGCTCAACTATTTCACCTATTTCAATTGAAAAATTAGCATTATGTGAGGACTCAACATCTTCATGATTTCTATGATTTTCATGGACTTCTTCCCTATGATTTCCACCCACGGGAGGAGGATTTGGACAGTAACTAACTAAACGTTGAGCTGCATTCTTTGGTCTCTCCAGCTTATCAATGTCTTCAATGGTTTGATTTTCAATGAAAACCACATCTCGGCTTCTAACAACTTTCTTTGCAACTGGATCCCACAGCCTGTAGCCAAATTCTTCATGTCCATAACCCAAGAAGATACACTGTTTAGACTTGTCATCAAGCTTAGACCTTTCATCTCTTGGAACATGCACAAATGCTTGGCAACCGAACACCTTTAAATGATTGTAGGAAACATCTTTTCCACTCCAAACTCTTTGTGGAACATCTCCCTTAAGAGACACCGATGGAGAAAGATTTATCAAGTCCACTGCTGTTCTCATCGCTTCACCCCAGAATGTCTTAGGCAACTTTGCATGAGAGAGCATACATCGAATCCGATCATTAATTGTCTGGTTCATTCTCTCCGCTACTCCATTCTGCTGTGGTGTTTTTGGAACAGTCTTCTCAAGCTTGATACCATAATCTCTGCAATAGTGTTCAAACGGACCTCTATATTCACCACCACTGTCAGCTCGAACACGTTTAAGCTTCTTCCCGGTTTCTCTTTCCACATTGACATGAAATTGTTTGAAAGCAGCAAGAACCTGATCTTTAGATTTCAAAGCAACAGCCCACACTTTTCTAGAACAGTCATCAATAAAAGTTACAAAATATAATGCACCACGAAGACTTCTAGCATCCATGCAACAAACATCAGTGTGAACTAAATCAAGTACATTTGATTTTGTAAATGAAGATAAACTATGAAATGAGAATCTATACTACTTACCTGTTAGACAATGAGTGCATTCCTTCAAGTTCTTCTCCTTCAATGGTAGAAGATTCTTTTTAGCAAGAGTTTCAAGTCATTTCTCACTAAGATGACCAAGCCTCATATGCCATAAATTAACCGAGGAATCCTCCACTGCATTTACTTCTTCCTTCATCAAGTTAGCTTGCGTGGTGTAGAGAGAACATATTTTCTTGCCCTTAGCCACTACCATGGAACCTTTAGTCAATTTCCATTTGCCATTGAAGAAGGAATTGCAATAACCATCATCATCTAAGGCACCCGTGGAGATAAAGTGAAATCGAATATCCGGAACATGTCTCACATTTTTCAAAAGTAAATTACATCCAATGTCAGTTTCCAAATAAACATCTCTCATGCCAATAGCCTTGGAAACACCATTATTTCCCATCCTAACACAGCCAAAATTACCACTACGATAGGAAACAAAATAGTCACGCCGTGAAGTGACATGAAATGAAGCTGCAAAATCAACAACCCAAGTAGAGTCTTGGCATGTAAGGTTCACACAACCGTCGTCACATACAAACACAATGTCGCCATCGGATGCAACCGCCGTTGTAGCTTGTTTCTTTTCTTTCTTTCGCTCTTCATTTCTATCGTGAGATTTATCTCTCTTTGGTAACCTGCATTCTCTAGCATAATGTCCCATTTTGCCACAGTTGTAGCACTTCACACTCCTCCTTGGCCTTGATTTCGATCTTCCTTTTGACTTGCCTTTGTGGTCATAACTATGAAACTTTCTTGTATAACTTCTCTCCCTATTTTCTATCACAAGAGCCTCCGAACTAGAAGCATAATTCAAACTTTTTCTTCTTGTTTCTTCATTGAACAAGCTTTCCTTAACCATGCTCATAGAAAGCACACTGTAGGGAGCTGAATTGCTTAATGCCACAACTAAAGTGTCCTAACTATCAGGAAGAGTACCAAGCAATAAACATGATTGCAATTCATCACCAAGGTCAATTTCAAGATTTGTCAATTGATTTACAACATTTTGAAATTCACTCAAGTATTTCGACATGTTGCTCCCTTCCTTGTATTTCAAATTTACAAGTCATTTCACTAAAAGAGCCTTATTTTGTGGAGTTCTCCTCTCATAGAGAACTTGTAATTTCTTCCACAAAGTGTCCGCCTTTGTCTCTTGAGCAACATGATGATACACACTATCATCAATCCATTGTCGGATAAACTCAACTGTTTTCCGATTCATTCACTTCCATTCCTTGTCTTCCTTATCTCCTTTAGCCTCATCGCCCTCAACAGGATCAAACAAATCTTTACAATATAACACGTCTTCCATCCGAGGCTTCCAAATAGAGTAATTCGAGGCATTCAACTTAAACATGGCACCGCTAGTTTCCTCCATTACTCAAAACCTTTGCTCTGATACCACTTTGTTGGGGGGAATCCGGTTTTAATTTCTCCAATAGCTAAATTTAATTCAGGATCAATTTCTCCCTCGAAAAACTAGACAGACCAAAAGCAACATAGCCTCAACAACAACCAGCAACAACAACCAGCTAATATATTTTCACGATATGCAAATATAATGCGGAGATAATAAGAAAATGAGGCCAACAAGAACACCAAAGATTTAACGTGGAAAACCCAACCGGGAAAAACCTCGGACCGCCCAAAAAATCTTCCACTAATCACAAAGAATAGCAGGATACACCAATCATACTTCTCTAGTCACACACTTGAGGATCAACGTCAATATTACAATCATAGTTTCTCATCACAAAGATGAATCAACAAATTCGGAGCCCGAAAAATCTAACCGCAATCAGAGAATTCGGAGACGATTCTTGACGAATGAAGACCATCAACTCGTAGCCATTGGTCTCGCGAACAACATACTCGAATTTGAGCAAATTCCGTCAACGTCTTACCTTCAAAACGCGATCACAAAGATCTCTCCCTTTTCTTTGTTTCTTCTCACGCTCTCCCTTTCTGGCGGCTGTTTTCTCTTTCTCTAATTCTGTATGTGGAGCACCCACTAAAAAACTGCACACAGCAGTTTCTTCTTCTTCTTTTTCTTGACCGTTTCCTTTTCTTTTTTTTTTGGTTCTGGCTGGGCCCCACAAGAGGTGGACCCAGTCAATAGTGGGCAACGTGTGTTTATGGTGAAGTTTAGTTTGTATTTAAGCAATTTCAGTTTTCTGAATAAACAAGAAGTTCCCTTCCAATTAAAAAGAAATACAGCTTTTGCTGTCAATTCTTCTTCTGTTCTTTACGAAACATAAAAAATAAATGTAACATTACAGTGAGCAGAGACCTGCTTGCGAATAAGAAGTTGTTCATAATCTATTCTTAATTATATCTGATCTTCTTTTGTCGCGATAATATTTGTCTGATAACCTGCTGTATTTTAACATAGATACCGTGCAATTACAAGTGAGTAATATCGAGGTGCAGTGGGCGCTTTACTAGTCTACCATATCACTCGGCATGTCACGTTTGAGAATGTGGAGAGAGGGCTAAAGGAACTCCGAGACCACACCAAGGCCAACATCATGATTATGCTCGTCGGGACCAAGGCAGACCTGCGCCATCTCCGTGCGGTCTCCCTCGATGATGCCAAAGCATTCACCGAGCAAGAGCACATGTTCTTCATGGAGACATCCGAGTTGGAGGCGCTCATTGTCGAGAATACCTTCACGGAAGTGTTGACTCAGATCTACCGCGTGGTCAGCAGGAAGGCTCTCGACATTGGCGACGACCCAGCAGCCCTGCCAAAGGGACTGATGATCAATGTCGGGAACAGGGATGATGTCTCAGCCGTCGAGAAGGCCGGTTGTTGCTCGTCATGAGAAATCATGGGTCGAGTGCGGAAGTGCTTTGCTCTTCATAGCATTGTGTTTCCAATAGAAGTGACTCTGAAGTTGGACTTCATCAGTTATCATGTATACAAAAACTTTGACACCCTTATAGCATACTAATGTTAGCTGAATTTGTTGCATTTAAAAACAAATGAAATTGGCAGACATTCTTTCCTTATTGTTTGCTTCCTGTTCTTTCTTTTCTCCCTTGTGAACTTATTCTGCTGGGTTTCTACACATGATCCTGAAAAGCATTACCTATTATTCATAATCCAAGTATGGTTCATCATCTGCAATTACAAAAAGCATCATCATGATCAGTAATTATTATAAGTGCATTTATAGGAGACTTCATTACAGGTAGCCTGTATTAACACTAGTTCTATTACCTGATATAGTGAACCCTGAATATTGTCAGAAAATCATTTGTGAAGTCTGGAATTCCCGCTTGCAGTGGAAAAAATTTGTTTGGAATGGTAGTACATGTCTAAGAGATATTAGCTAGTTGGAGTAAAACAAAATTCTCTAATGCAAGATGACAAGTAATAGCCCCGACTTGTGAGTTATAGCAACTGACAAGCAATGGAATCTTAAATGATAGGGACAGAGAAGATTACCTTAAACCTTGGATAGGGATATTGTGTCGCCAAGAGGAAATGTATTGGGGTACAAGGGCTTAAATTAATTTGTTGCATAGAGGAAATGAAAAAACGAAGCTCTTTCATGCGACTATCATTCAAAGAGGACAGCGAAACAGATTCTCTATTCTCAAGACTCCTCATAACGGTGGAGAGAACCCCAACAGATAGAATGAATGACACTGCTGTATTTCAGGAGTTATACACTTCTGCAGGATGTGGCAATGTCTTTCCAGCAATTGATCAGTTTCCTATTTTGGTGACTGAGGACATGGATAGCTCCCTAACCGAAGCAGTCAAGTTGGAAGAAGTGAAATAGGCTGTTTTTGAACTGGGATCCCTTAAAGCACCTAGGCTTGATGGAATAAACGCTTTGTTTCATTGAGAGAATTGGGATGTCGTACTGAAGGATGTGTTCAAGGAAGTACTGTAGTCCTTTGACTCAGGGATCCTCAACGCTCTGTTAAACGGAACACAAATTACTCTGGACTCCTATAAGTCTCCACCCCTAAAAAAAGAGACGGAGTCGGGCCGGGCTGACCCAGCCCCCTTATCCCTTTGCTTTTCTTTTCTTGAGTGGACCGAGCCCACCCCTTTTTTCTCTTTTTCTTCCCCTTTGCGCGGGCCGGCCCATCTCCTTTACCCTCCAGCCTGGCCCGCGCGCTGGTCTGCTTCTCCCTCTTCACGCCGCTCATGCAGAAGGTACAAGCCTCAGAGGATCGCGCGGCAGAGGATCGCGAGAGGACAGATGGCGGCGTGATCCGCGGGTCGGGATCAGGCCGGCCGGCCGGCAAGCTGGCGGTGGCAGAAGGCATGCGCGAAGTCCGCCGTTTCCGGTGGCTTTCGTTTTTCTGGTTCGAACCCTCGTTAGCCCGAGGATCTTGGTTCGGAGGGCGGTCGGCCACCGCTCGATTCATCTCGAGCTCGCCTTCGGTCGCCGTCTCCGAAGCCGAGGAGGGACCTTCTCGTTTTAAACGCTAATCCCTATTCCCTTGCTGCTCCGCCTTGTCTTGGTCCAATCCAAAGCGGAGACTTGTTCTTTTTGTTAGTACACACGCGTGCTCGGCTTGAGTGAGCTAATGTGGTTGATTTCAGATGCTTCTTGATGATTTCTTCGGGTCTGGCGCCGAGTTCGAGTCCTAAAAAAATTGGTTCCCCAGTCCATGCTCACCACACGTTTGACAATATGTCTAGGCCAGCCTAGCCGCGTGCGTTACCGATTCCCATTTGTTCTCGAACACGTATGGGCAGGTTTCACATGTTATAAACCTCCCGATGTTTGTTGATCGTCATTTGCATCATCGGACCAAATCTGGACCTACACTTTTTTGTGTTTCTACTATCTGTTTTGCATGTTTTCCAACGTGTCTTGGTGGTCCTCGCCGACGAGGAAGCGTTCGCAGTCCAAGATATTCTGTTGGTTTGTTTCTCCGGTCCGTACTCTCCGTATTTTTGGTGTTTTGGGGTCATCAGTGTGAGGTGTCGGTGGCCGACGGTGGTTTTTTTAGTTTTTTTTGGTGATCAGTGCCGACGGTGGTTCAGATGGTCTGTTTGCACTCTTTCCTTCTTCTTTTTTTCTTCAGAAATGTGTTCTGCAATGAGTTTTCCTTAAGATTTGCTGCGTTGTATTCATTTCCCGTTGGCTTCCTGGATATTGTGGCTGTAAATAATGAATGGCTTGGGATGGTCGGTGATGGTGTCGCGAGGTGATGGTGGTGGCTAGTGGGATGTTGGTCGTAGTCTTTGGTTGATGGTGGCTCGGTGATACAAGTGTCTAGGCAATCATCGGAGGCGGCAAGGGAGAATGCGACAAGAAGATGGGCTTAATGAGGCGTAGGTTTAATGGGAGTGAGCTTGGGTGTTGTAGTTGAGCTGGGCATGATTTAGTTTAGGTATTTTCGCGTTGGGCCAGGAATTGCTTTGAAAAGAAAAGAGGATTTTAGTATGGGCGATGGTACTTATTGCCAAGAGTTTAGTTTGAATATTTATTATCTCGAATCATAATATTTACGCATCTACATAGAATTTAATTTATTGAGCACTCATGCCGTCGCTACTCGCTTAATTTGAATCAGAAAATTCAGGGCTATAGTGGTAGTCTCAATCTTCAAAATTACATATTGAAAATACAATGTCATCCTAGATTTAGATAAAATAACTTCACCATCTCATATCTCAAATCTTTTTCCTTACGAAAAAAGAATTGAGAGTTCTTATCATGACTCAAGGTTGGCTCCAAGTCAGGTGAGCTCGTTAGGGATGTGTTGGACTACACCTAACCTTTTTTAGTCATCACATACAAATTTAATCAAAATTTAATATGGGCGATTTTCCAAGTTTGTAACCTATCAATCGTAGAGACGATTGGAGGGAGTTCTGCAAACTATTATCCGTCCAGCCTTGGCGCGAAGAACCTTGAAATGTGGGTTTCGAAAACAAAATTAAGCTTAGACGATCTGGGCTTTTGATGATAACTTTGTTGGGTGCCATGTGGGCGGTTTGTTGGCCCAATCGCAAGAGAAACTTCGTGCGAACACGCCTAATGGGGGCTCTGTGGCTGGAGATCGAGGTGCCAGAAATCTTCTTTTTGTGCAGGATGTAGCCAAGCTGGAAACCTTTGTATTTTGTCATCCTAGACACTTCTCTAAAGATCCATATAGCGCCAAACTTCTCCCTCCAAACAACTCCTAAAATCGACTCAGAGTACATTCGGATTGATGAAAGCGAAAGTGTGAAAGGGTCGTGAGGGAATTCATTCTTTTAATTGGGAGAATAAAATAGGAGGTAAAAATGAAATAACTACCTCTTTTTGCGGCTCAAATTTCATCAACAAATAAAGTGTCAGTTGCGGGAACAGGGAACCATGTAGGGAGAGTCAGAAAAATGAAAAGGAGAGATCATATTACATTTACTTAAAAAGGTTTAGGGCTACATCTCATAAGATAAGAAGTATCGGACTTAGATCACACTTTGTTCGGAAGTTGGGCTTCCACATATTTTAGTACTAGACGATGAACCCAAAGACTATCCAACATCCGACAAGTTGGCCCATGAGTGAGGTTTGAAATTGCACTTTTGGGAACGGCTGAAAGATTGAGTAGTGCTCACTTGTAATACAGTTATAGATATTGCATCTATTTTTTAATATATAATGAACTATACAAAAATTAGCTCTATGAGAATGGGAAAGTAA